>CM019699.1:31187339-31419839 GCA_009760885.1 Achatina immaculata
TTATTTTCGGTGAAGAAACTGTGCCACGAGGTCAGGGACTGAACAAGCCACATTCAGCTGATCGGAGTCCACGTCTTCTTGTTGGCTATACTTTTTTTCACTACACATTCCAGTAAATGTAGAGGATACCTCACAGATTTCCCCTTCGCATCTTGGGACGCTTGTGTATTTCTTTTTTGCATGTATGTACATTTGTTTTTTCTGAATCGTATTAATGTTCATGCGGCGGGAAAGTGAAATTACGCATTTTTTATGGCGTCTAATTATCAAGGTTTAACACCTTTCAACGGTTTGGAGGGGAAGAATGTGTTTTGTCGACAAATATGGATGTACTGTAAAGTTCTTGGGTGTTGAGAGGTGATAGGTTTGCACATTGAAGTGCACCGTTTTTGAAAATGTACATCCTGTTATTTCTTCGCTTATTTTCTTCGACTGTTCTATGGTGTTAAATATAGTCTATACGCGGTCCAAGATCAGATGAAAAGCTTTGGTGTCTTTTTTTTCTGTTTGTTTGTTTCTTTTGTTACCAGGTTTGTGCCTTTTTCTTTGACTTAGTCCATTGTTTATGAGAGAGGCGTCAGGATTACATGTGTGGTAGTGTGTATAAAGCAGTGGAGCGTGTGTCTGTGTGTGTGTGTAAAAGGGGAGTGAAAAACGCTTCCATGCGCACCAAAACATTTTTGAAAAAAAGGGAAGGGGTGGGGGACGGCCCAGAACTGTAGTCTGTGTGACTGTACCATTTATATTGAAAAGGAACAATTGAAAAAAAGAAAAAAAATGAAATCGGTTGCAGTCAAAGGTTTGGCGTTCATATGACACAGTTCTCTACATGATACAACCCTAGGGCGGGGGTGGAGGAGGCATTGCAGTCTGGTGATCACATTAGCCTTCACTGATATATTTTTACTATTTTTTTTTTTAACTTTTACGGTATGTGAAATTATTACTCTTTGTGTAATTTTAGAAAAAGTGGTTTTTTTTAAAATTTACAATTAAATTGTCCACAGTAACATTTTCTAGTTGTGTCATGTGATCTGTAATTTCTCTCAGTAACTTGTATATTGTTCGTCATAATAAGTGCTGTTTTTATTAACTTATATCTTTCCCGTGCCATTAAACGTCACATAGGGCTCGGATTTCCTGTTTTCTGCGAGTTTTTCAACTTCATCAGGAGATGTTATTCCCACTAAACCTGGTTCTCTTAACAATGTCCTCTTTAGAGTTTCATGTGATCGACCTCTTTTTCTTCAGCCTGTTTTGCTCCACTTGATAGCTTGTTTTGGTATTCTTTGATTGTTTCTTCTCATCACATGGCCTATATATGTCCATCTTCTTTTTCTGATCACCCATGATACAGGTTGGTGCCCATCTGTCTTATCTCTGTGTTGTTCTTAAATTCGTTCTACTTTATACCAAGTATTTTCCTGAGGCATTTGTTTTCAAAAGAGTCTAATTTCTTGTCTATTTCTTTAATTGAATTCCAGCTTTCGCATGCATAAATGAGGGTAGATCACATTTGAATTTAATAATCTTAAGTTGGTTTTTATGCTTATAAATTTTGAATGCCATATCTTGAGAACATATGACATTCTTATTCTTCATTCGCTTCTACCACCAAGATCGTCCTGTGATCCTCCTGAATTTACTCCTGTGGTCATCGATAGGTCCTATGGTCCCTAAAAGGACCACACAAGATCCACAAGAGGACCAGAAGAGGTTCAGAGTATCTCAGGGCATGAGTCTGTATTATTGGTGGGTCTCATTCTTCTCTCATTGCAGTATCCACTACATCCTTAATTCTATTCAGAATCACTTTACAAAACACCTTTGACACAACTGATAGTAAGGTTACACCCCTCCATTTAATGCAGTCACTGAGGTTGCCTTTTTATTGGTATTTTAACAATGATTGTTTTTTTTCTTTCATTTAGAATGGACCTTTTCTTCTTTCTAAATTTTATTAAACATTCTCTGTAGTTGTTTATTATGCATATATATATATATATATATATATATATATATATATAATTTACTGTTGTCCTCATAACTGTTGTATTTATATTTTTTTATATTACTCATTGTTCACAGTAATTATTGTTTTATTGTTTAGATGTTATTTACTATCCCTCACAGTTATTGTTTTTATTGTTTATATTATTTACTATTTTTCTCAGTAGCCAATGATCATGATAGGATTTTTGGAAGTGGTTCAATCATACCTGGCCTTCACCTTGCACGAAGTACATTCTAAAATGCTGGTTTTATCTATACAGCATTAGATCCTTTATACTTTTTTTTTCTTTTTTAAATGTAAAATTAAACACAGTATACACACATAAGTGGGAATTAAATGTTTATGTGAATTTTTTTTTCTTACTTTTACCCTGTTTGCAGTGAGATTTGATCTTTTCAGAATGTTCACATGCAGTAAAAACTGACTGATTCTCACCCATAGAAACAGAGCATCATCATCATCTTCTTACAGGCCCAATTAACCTCCAGCTGTTTTTTCTGGTTGCATTTTACTAGGTTTTTGATAATATAAACCAGATGCAGTAATCAAAGACCTCATTTACCTGTAACTGCTGGTTAACAAGATCACTGTTGCTTTTATTGTTATATTATTTACTAGTTTTCCCAAAGTAAATGTTGCTTCTGTTTTTCATATTAATAGTTTTCTCAGCTTGTCATGTGACATGTCCTTTCCAGAATGTTGACTCTCTTGCTTCTTCCCCGAGTGCAGTGCAGTCTTGAGCAAGTTGATCAGCATCTTGCAGTGACATATTCAGAATTTCCATGATGTCCTGAGCCAACCTGCAATGAAGTTGCCCATTTTCTCTTTTGTGAGGCACTCTGCTATCCTCCTTACAAAACCATTACATCTCTTTGACGTGACTGATGTATCTCAGGTTTCTGACTTTGATAGTGTTTACAAGCCAGTTTTCTTCAGCACCTAATCCCATCAATATCTCTTTGATTTTCTTTCTGTCCATGATATTCTAAGTGCATTTCTATAACTGTTGCTCTTATTGTTTATATGAGGGGTGATTGATAAGTTATCTGCATAAGGTATGACAGATTATTTGTGGACAGCTTTTTGGGTTAATTCTCAACATAGTCCCCTTGCAAGTTTATGCACTTAGTCCAGTGACCCTGGAGCATATGGATCCCTTCTTTGTAAAAGTCAGCATCTTGTGCCAGTAGAAAGTGGTCTACAGCATGAATCATCATCTGAAACAAATTTGCGACCATTGAGCTCCTTTTTTGAGTTTGGTAAACAGGTCCAAGGGGCCAAATCTGGGGAATAAGGAGGTTGTTCAAGAAGCTGGAAGCTGCATTCATGAATGGCAGCCATTGCCACTGCCAACTTGTGAACTGGACCGTTGTCTTGCTGAAAGATGACTCCTCTCGTCAATTTCCCTCGACGCTTTTCCTTCAGTTTGACCCGCCATTGCTTCATAAGATTAGCGTAATAGGCCCCGGTGACCATTCTGCCCTTTTAAAAATAGTCTACCAATAGCACACCTTCTGAATCCCAAAAGATGGAAGTCATCACTTTGCCAGCAGACAGAACCACCCTTGCTTTCTTTGGAGGTGGGGATCCATGATGTTTCCACTGCTTTGACTGTTCTTTGGTTTCTGGTTGAAAATAATGAAGCAGAGTCTCATCCATAGTCACAAATTGCTGAAGAAACTTTTCAGGATCTGCAGAAAAATGGCCAAGACTGTCTTTTGACATGTTGAGACGCTGTTGTTTGTGATCAGCTCCAAGAAGTTTCGGGATTCAAGCAGAGACCTTTGTCATTTGAAGATCATTGTGAATAATGACATGAACACATTCCTGGGAGATGCCCAACTCAGTAGCAATGTACCACTCAGTTAGTCGTCGATCCTCCATTATCATATCATGGATTCTGCCGGTGGTTTCATCGGTGTTTACTGTTCTTGGTCTTCCTAGACGGGGGTCATCTTCCAGACTCTCCCTTCCATGTTTGAATTGAGCTGCCGATTTCTTCACTGTGCTGTAAGAAGGAGCACTCTCCTCTAGATTCTCTTCCATATCCTCATGGATCTCCTTTGATGATAAGCCCTTGACGCAGAGGTAGCGAATGACTGCTCGATGAGAAATTTTATCCATTTTCTCAATTTCTGCCACCCTTTATCACTTCAGTAGCCAGTGAAAAAAAATTGGTTGCAGTTAATTTCTTAAAACTTGGTGTTTAATCTTACATTAACCTGATCTACAAATGCACCTAATATCAACTGCGTGTTTCAGGTATTTGTACCTTATGCCGAGAACTTATTAATCACCCCTTGTATTACTTATGGTTTTCTCAATAATTGTTGCTTTTATTGTTATCTTATGTACTAGTTTTCTCAGTAGCTATTGCTTTTAATTTGTTTATCATATTTATATGCCACCCATTTTTTTTTACTTTTTTCCCCTTCTCATACAGTGTAACATTCTCTGTAACTAGATTATTATTAGTATTTATTTTATATTTCTTTCATCTACTATAATGTTAACAGCGAGTATGAAAACAATTTGTAATTAGTAATCAGGGTTCTTGAAAGAGGTATCATTTGCAGTGGAATTGCAATTTTGTTTTGTTTTTATTCAATGATTTACATTTTGAGATAAGCTTAAAACAATTTTGTTCTCACTTTTTGGCCCTGGTCATAGCTAAAGAAAAGAAGCAACTGCAGATCCTTCAATCTTCTGATAGTGCTGTGCTTGAGACATAGTTTAGTTTATCAGAGATGGATTTCCTGGCTGGTGCTGATAACATCAGCACATATAAATGTCAGTGTGATATCTTAGTTATCTTAGTGTTGTTTTGAGATCAGATGTTTAACTACATTTTGTACAAGATGGAAGAGGGAAAGGGGAGGATGAGCTTGAATAGACAAATCAATAGTGACTTGCCATTGTACCTGAAGAGTTGTGGGTTCAGTACCTTCTATCAGCTCTTTAGACGATCTAGTTGTAAAATAGGGTGTATGTTGGGGGAAATAAAGAATAAAGGTAAAGTAAAGGTAATCCTGTCATGCCTTAGAGGCACATAGGGATACAATGTTAGTGCCCATATTTTCCTTGACCTATCAGCACACTCTAGGGTGATGTGGTCATCATCACACCTAGCTGCCTTTCCTTCCCCAACTCCACAAGAAGTCTAGTACCCATTTCTACAGCTGGGTAACTGGGGTGCCTCTGGCCGGATTTGAACCCCCGACCTTCACCATGAAAGACCATTGCACTAACTACTTTGCCACTCAGATGCCAAAATAAAGTATAGTTGACATGAAAGATGAGGCAAAATAGATTTCATTGCATGTTTAAGTGAATGAAGGGAAGGTTGAAAATCATATAAAAGTCAGTCCTATCATTGTTTGGCTTTGAACAGAGTCCCATAGTCCCATCATTGTTTGGCATGAGTGAAGTTAAACTCTGGCTTTGAACAGAGTCCCGTAGTCCCATCATTGTTTGGCATGAGTGAAGTTAAACTCAGGCTTTGAACAGAGTCCCGTAGTCCCATTATTGTTTGGCATGAGTGAAGTTAAACTCAGGCTTTGAACAGAGTCCCGTAGTCCCATCATTGTTTGGCATGAGTGAAGTTAAACTCAAGCTTTGAATAGAGTCCCGTAGTCCCATCATTGTTTGGTATGAGTGAAGGTAAACTTAGGCTTTGATCAGAGTCCCATAGTCCCATTATTGTTTGACATGAGCCACTGTGAGCTCAGACTCTGAAGTCACTCACAGAGTAAGGGACTTCACCTCAGTCCAATTCCCTGCTGACTGATGCCAAACGACTCCCTCACCCAGTATATTTTGAAGACCTTTTTCATTTTTAGTAAAGGTGAAAGTAAGAAGAAATAGAATGATAGTGGTAAAATAGAGTATTTATCTTTGCTGAATAGATATGCACAGAAATTCTTGATGTTCATTAGATGATTGATTTGTTTACACTGCTTGTCTCTGTTCACATGGAGGAAAGTAGTTCAGGTTTGGCCGGAGGCATGCCTAGTCACCCAGGCTGTAGACATGGGTAATCTGCTTTTTCTGGAGCTGGGAAAGAAAATGCTTCTAGGCACGTTGCTGATGTCATCACTCTCTAGTTTGTTGTCAGGAAATTTTGGACACTGGCATCATATCCCTAGGTGTCTCAGTGACATAACAAAGCAAAATTTTTATATTTTTATATATAGAGCAACTGAGTGGCAAAGTCATTAGTGCATTGATCTCTTATGGTGAAGGTCAGGGGTTTGAATTTGGGCATAGGTGTACCGGTCACCCAGCTGTGGAAATGGGCATCTAGAAAGCAACTGGGCATGGTGCTAATCACATCACCCTCTTGTGTGCCAACAGGTCAAGAAAAATATGGGAATTTATCCTCTGACTGCCTTCATGACATAAAAGGATTTACCTTTACCTTATAGGGCAGCTCATATTTATCACACTTGGTTTTATGATTACAAATAAAAGATGGGCAGAAATCTTGTAACATGTCAGACGCGCGCCGCCCCCCCCCCCCCAACCAGTGCACATTGTTACACTGTAGATAGGTGATGCGTTAGATATTACTGTGGTACCTGTGTTCAGACTGAAAATAAGTTTTTTGCATTTTTGGTACAAGCATATAAAACAAAACATATAAATATACACAGAGCCACTATAGTAAAGCTGTGATGTTCCTATCTTGTATTAATAGGCAAACATTTCGTCCTGAAAAGTTCTTTTGATACACAAGCACAAGGAGACCCATGACTTCTAAAGTGACAGAACTATGACTTTTGAGGAACTATGCAGACATTGTCATTAGTTTATGAATTAGCACGGTGGGATTTTTTATTTTTTGCATGCTGGGCCCAGGAAAGTAAACTTTATATAAATTCAGTAAATCCTAATACATTTTCATCATGCCAACAGTTCATTGTCTAGCCAAAGCTTTGCCATTTGGATTTGTTGCATGTCAGACCGTTTCCATTTTTTTTTTTTCTTTATAAAGCCTGTCATTGAAAACCCCTTTATTAGAGATTGTGAAAGATAGTATTGTGTTCATGACAGAATCCATGCGAGCAGCAGTTAATTATAATATGAGGATGCTGAAGACATAGACACACCCCCCCCCCCCCCCCCCCCGCCACACAGTTTCTTATATCATGACATTTTCTTTTTGTTTTCAATAAGAAGCAGTGCAAGTGATGACAGACATCAACTTTCAACATCCTCCTTGTCTTTCTCCGATTACCACAGCAGACGTATGCAATATTGATTTTTTGCTCACTGTGTCAGTATAAAGGGATAGTTCATTGCAGGAAAATTCTATTGATTGACCTGCTTGTAATTTAGATGCTGGCACCTGTCATCTATAAACTGGGATAACAAGCTGTAAGAATTCATTAAGACGGCTAATTTAAAATCCAGGTTCGTTTTGTTTAAACAGCATTTATAATTCATACGTTTTGCTTTTCTTAGGTAAAGTGCTTGTATAAGGTAATATGGCTGGAACATGGCAGAGCCAGAGATGCTTTAAAAAACATCAGATAAAGAGTGGAAATAAATATATTAAATTAGGATGGAAGTAAAACCATTAGAATGGAAAATAAGATTGGAAATTAAGAACAGTGGAGCTTGTTCATACGTATACTCCTAATGCACTAGGAGCAAGTCTAATAATGAAAGATGATGTTCATGACATATGAGTATAGTAGTAACATGCAGTCGCAAGTTTCTTCATTTCATGGATGCATACAAAAGAAAATTGGCTGATAATCCTCCCAGTGAGTTGAAACACCTTTTTTTTTTTTTTTTTTTTTGAAAAAAGTGGAAGTGGGGGGGGGGGGCCATGTGAAATGGCTGTTTTGATAGTGACACAGCTTCTTTGACCGAAGGCATTTGGTTCTGTCCCTTATACTGTCACTATCCAGTCAACTGGTTCTACAGTGCACACCTGATCTACCCTTGGAAATTGGAGCAGCCATAGACCTGTCTGGAGTGTGATGCTGGTGACCATGAGGGACCATGCGTTAATTTGCCAGATGTGACAGAGAAGCAGGTCAAGGGAGTGAGGTTGGGCTCTCTTTCTGTCTCTGTCATCTCGGGGTTCTGCATCTCCCAATTCCTGAACCTCTGACAGTAAATTACATTCATTTTTTTTTTTTTTTTGTGGGGGGGGGGTGGTAAAAACTTTTTTTCTTTCTTTTTTTTTATATTTTGGATGTGTGGTTCACCAGACTTTTCTTGTGGGGTCTAAGGCACAGAATAGGCTTAAAAATCCCAGCCCTGGAATGTAAAGCTGCACTATCTGATTTGTTTTAGCTCTGTCACTCATGCAGTGCTCTTTCTTTGCATGTTATCATTGTTGTACTTGTTACTGGGGCTGTTGGGCTGGTGGCTCTTTAGCAGCATCTATCAGGCTGATTTTTTTTTTTTTTTTTTTACATATTGTGTATATTTACATGTGCATTGTGAAAACACAGAGCATATTCTTCCATGTATATGTGAAATGTCCACACGTGTTCAGCTCACACAGCTATTAAATACCATTTGTGTTTGTGTTGTGGGGCTTTATGTAATGCATCTGTTTAAGGCAGCATTTCTCAAACTTTTTACTCTAAGGGCACCTTCTCAGTTCAGAATTTATGGAGGACCATCTAAAAGCTATTATTTGTATGCAGAGTTTTTTATTTTAATTTTTACTCTTTTTAATTTTTACTCTTTTTTTTTTAATGGATTTAATCATAATAGAAATGAAAATTAATGGATTCATAGAGTGCTTATTGATTTCTCTTCTTCATATGCATTTTCTGTATACATCTGCAATTTTATCTCTTGGATAAATTTCACTGTTTTTTGTTTTTTTTTGTAATTAATGTATGGAACCATTGAGGTTATTTTGGTGGTTTCACTGGGCTAGTAATTTCTTCTCAGTGTCTCATAGTTGGTGGAGTTTTGGAGGATATGTTCCACATTTTAGGGCACCTGTACAAAAAGTAGTAGTACCAATGACTTGTTCCTTTCTGTTTAGCATGTGATAGTCATCATGTGGTGGTGTTTGTGGCTTCCTGTAGGTTTTTATCATTCTTTTCTTCTGATTATATAGGTGATCAATACGTCTGGTTGCTCCATTTCAGTGCCCTCTTTGGCCAGATGGTCAGCTTTCTCATTGCTCAGTATCCCACAGTGGGAGGGAATCCAATGTAAAGTGACTCCATGTTGTAAGCCAATTTTTGACAAGGCATCCTTGTGTCTGGTAGTTTGTTGCACTGAAGAGCTTCCAGTATTGATCTTGCATCCCTGAGAACTACTATGAGGCATGTATCAGTTCTGAAGTCTGATAGTTTTTCAACCATGGTAGTAATTGCCCTAACTTATGCACCGTAGTTGTTAGTGTATTTTCCAGTATGAATGGAAATCTTGCCAGTGGTGTTGCTTGAATATTCAGTATGTGTTCCTACTCCTCCATTCTTTATGGCATTGTGTGCAGATCCATCTGTATACACGCATATCCAGGTGTCACATAGATATTTGTCATCTAACACACTAAGTGTGGCTGCTGATCTTACAAGACTGCTTTGCATCTAAAATTCTGCACAATTTTCATTTCAGTCTGAATAGTTATTTGTGTATAATCTGCTTCTTTCCATGGTGCATGCTCTAGTACAGATGATAATGGAGCAACTACAATTGGAAGGTCAGGTATCAGCTTACGCAGATGCTTGGCCTGATAAATGAAGTTGTTTCTTTTAATTGGCCTTAGTGCCAAGTTATTGAATCTCCTTCATGGGATGGCTTACAGAGCTGAGGAATTTCTCTCCCAAGGTCATGACCTTTGCGGGTCTATGTTCTTTTAGCACTTGAACACCAACCATTTTCTGCATTTCTTTGACTCATGTGGAGCGCATGGTGCCTGTGATAATTCGTAGTGACTGATTTTGTACCTTGTCTAGATTATGCTGCGTAGTGCTTGATGCTGTTGAGCCATATTCTAAATGTGGTAGAATACTTTGCTGATATACATTCTTGAGGATTCTTTCACTGGCTCCCCATTTGGTTCCAGTCAGTTTTCTTAATATGGCTAGCTTTCTTCTGGCTATTGCTTCTGCATTGCTGATGTATTGCTTCTAGGTCAGTTTTGAATCAAGATTCCCTCTTAAGTAAGTGGGTTGTTTGTCCTTCCTTAAAGACATTTCATTTACAAAGACCTTACTTGCTTTCTGTTTAGATGAGAGAGTGAACAGAAGGGTACTTGATATCTCAGTGTTGATACTTGCACACTATTTGTTTGTTCATAATGCCAAGATGTCTGCTGCTCTTTGGAGTCTCTGTATAGTGACTGTCACATGTTTGTCTGTACACCACATGACCAGATCATCTGCATACAGTGTCGCTTTGATTCCATAGGGAAGCTCCTTGACCAGGTCATTAATGAGTACCAGGAATAATGAGGTGAAAGGACCCCGCCTTATGGTATGCCATGTCACAGTAGTACTTTCTGGATTTGTATCCATCCATTACCACTTTTGCTCTTCTATTGTGTAAATAGGACTTTATCTAGCTGTACAGTCTTCTAACTCACACTGCAGTTTTTCTTAGTTTCCACAGCAGATCTTTTTTCCATACTTTATCAAAGGCTTTCCTCAGGTATATCCATGCTGCTAGTACAAGGAGTTTTGTCTTAGAATGCATCCTCAGTCTCTTGAGAGAGATAGCTCACAAACAAATGCACCTAATATCAACTATGCATTTCAAATATTTGTACCTTATGCAGAGAACTTACAATCACCCCTCATATTTTGGACATATTAAACATCATGATAATTTAGAGAAGACAGTCTTGGAAGGGTACATAATAGGAAAAAGAAAGAGAGGAAGACCAAGGCAAAGATGTCTGCAATTGTAGCATGGAGTAACATCTGGAAACTGGAAAATAAAACTAGCAGTTTCTTGTGCGCTGTATGATTTTTTCTGTGCACGGCAGCTTAGAAGGAACAGTGTTGTGCACCTTTCTCTAGATTCTTGTGCAAACGTGAGCAAAGTGATCTGCTACCTGCTTACCTGTAAGAGTTTTCCCATCCTCTACTAGTGTAATCTTTGTACTTATTCCAGTGCTCTCATCATTTAACTGTTTGATTAGTTTCCACAGTTTCCTTCCATCTTTTTCAAAGTTTAGGGACTCTGTTTTCTCTCTCCAACTTTCCCATCTGGTTTGCAATGTGGCTCTCTGAAATTTGGATGTAGCATGTTGGTGATTATTGTGGTGTTCTTGGCATGGTCCATTTTCTGCTTGTTTTCGAGTTGTTTCTATGTCATGCAATTTTCACTAGACCACTATTTGTTTATAGTCCCTGTGCGCTGCTCTAGGAATGGTTTCATGGGCATGCCTGAAGGATGCAAGCATTGAATTCCTTCACTATGCTATTAATATCCTTATCTTCTATGGACAGCTGTCCCACCAGGATACTTGTACGATGTCTGTACATATTTTTTTGTTCATAGTTCTATCTGGGGAGAGGGCTACTGGTGTTAAAAAGAGTTCATTTTCTATGGTCAGGAGGACTGGTTGATGATTGCTACCTCCAAGTTGTTTTCCAACTTTGTGTGTAATGTTCCACTTCAGGTCTGGAGAGCAGGATGCCGGATCTGGCATTGAACCCTTGAGTAAAATGTTGGGGGATCCATTGGATGGTTGATCAGGAGAAGTCCATTATCATCCTGCCAGCTCTCAATTTCCTCTCCTCTTTTGTCTATGTGGTCATAGCCCCAGCTCTGGGAATAACTGTTAAAATCTCCACAGACCATCAGTCTCTCTTTATGTGGGATTGTTTCCAGAGCAAGTGGGTGGTCATTAGGGCAGTAATATTTAAAGAAATGAAAGTCTGTATTACTGGTTTTTAGATGGATCATCTAGTATTCAGCTCCTTCCATGTACACTCCCACATAACAAGCGCCAATGCTATTTTTAACAAGTGTGAGTGCTCCTCCTTTTCTTCTGTCCTGTCAGTCACTGATCTGAAACACAGGTAGCCTCTGATTTTAAAGGTGGCATCTTTGGTTAGGTTGTCGCCTGTGTGCAGTGTTTATTGTTTAAATCAAGTAGAAATAACAAGATAAAACCATTACATATCAGCATAACAATCTTTCATGAAAAAAGCAATATTTTTATAATAAATACGTGTAATGAGAAAAGTGAATTTTAAATGGCTTAGTAGAGGTCAGTTGGTTCTGCATATAATCTATTATGATATATTGTTATATTTGCTGTATATTAAGAAAATCCAACTTCGTATAGATATGTATTTCAAAGAGGGAAAAGTGTTTTGATCACTGTCTGAGATAATTGTGGATATTCTGCTTTAATACTACATCAGAACTCCACAAAGGTTACGTGCAGTGTAGAGTCTGAAATCATATCGGGGAACTCTCTGTATTCTGTCTATCTATCCAGTGATGCCGGCAGGCATTGACGGTCATACTTTTCCACAGTTATCTGTTCTGGGTGTTAATTTTGAGCTGGACTTGTTCTTTCTCCATGCCACTTCATCATTTCATCTGTCATCTTCTTACTTTGATTACATCAGTCTCTTTTGCCCCCCATCATCCTTGTTATCAAATATTCCAGTCCACCTGGTCTCACGGTGTATTCTTACATCATAAATCCTTCCTGTGCCATTAAATGTCACATAGGGCCCGCATGGTAGTTCATGAAGTTTTCCTGTTTTCGGTGAGCTTTTCAACTTCATCAAGGGATTTTATGCTACAAAACTGGCCCCTCTTAACAACGTTCTCTTTGGAGTTTCACGTGGTATACAACAATGTATTCACTTACATTAAAATCTGATGTTCTGTCTTGCATTTTAAAAAGATCCTTTATCCATGAAAAATTTTGTAGTTCCATGTTTTGACTATATAAGCACAAAAATGTAATATCCACCTTCATTTATGCATGTGAAAGCTGGAAAACAACTAAAGAAATAGACAACAAATTACATTCGTTTGAAAACAAATGCCTAAGGAAAATACTCTGTATAAAGTGGAACAAATTCAAGAACAACGCAGAAATAAGGCAAGTGGTGAACACCTGTCTCATGAATGATCAAAAAAGGAGATGGATGTATATCAGTCATGTGATGAGAAGAAACAGTCAGAAAATCCCAAAACAAGCTATCAAGTGGAACACAACAGGCCAAAGTAAAAAGAGGACAACCACCTGAAACTCTAAAGAGGACATTGTTAAGAGAGGCCAAACTAGAAGACATAGAATCCCTTAATGAGGTTGAAAAGCTCGCCAAAAACAGGAAAACTTGGTGAACTGCCATGTGAGCCCTATGTGACGTTTAACGGCATGGGAAGGATGTAAGATGTTTTAATTATCTGGAAGATATTGATCTAATGAATTCTGTATATCTTTCAGATGTTGACATGTTTCATCATACATTATCACATTCATCATTATCACCACCAGTTTCTTCAGAAAAGTCTTTGAGTATTGGAAAGCTGTCAAGCTCACAGCATGGAATGCAGCTTTTCCTAATTTTTGCTTTGAAAGCTTTAATTTTGTTATTGGCAACAAATACCGTCAGATTGTTTTCCTTGAAGAGACAATCTATTTTCAAGAAAATATGTTTGCCAAATATCCAGGTCTGAAAAACCTTAGTTTATCTGTTAGTAACTCTTTAAGTGGAAGTCATTGGTCCAGTAAAAAAAGCAGCTAATTGAGTTTGTGGCTCAAACATGTGTATAACTGTTTTTCACTGAGACAACCATCACAGTTCAAGTATTTTGCATGGGCTTTCTAATTTGTCACACAAAATATTATGACAGTGTCAACTCAACAGGCAAAATTGATCATTTTTACTGCGTCGAGGACTTTCTTAAGAAAAGAGGCATTTTTAATTTTTTACTATGAGTACTTGGTGGTGAAGAACACAGGTATTAGTGCAGTTTGATGGTGCTCTAGCCTTGATTTTTAAAGTAGCAGCAATGTTACCCACCATTGCATTTATACCATCAGCACATATGTTCACACAGTTGTTCCATGATAGAGTACAAGAGATGAAAAAGGCTCTTCAGTATATTGAATATTTCACTTCTACTTGTGCTAGTTGGCAGAGAAGATCTCCTTTGATGATTTATTTGTGCTGATAGTGGACGAAAAGCAAAACAGCAGATCTGGCCACATCCACATATTCGTCCATTTGTAAGGCAGATGAGATGTTAACTTGGTCTTGATATTTTCTGCCAAAATCTGAGATTCAACAAGTTAATGTATCATTTGAAAGTGGTGTTTTTTTTTGTCTTTATTAAATCAACTTTGCATTTGCCAGGCATTTAGCAATTGTCAGCTTCAAGATTTTATTAGTCTATCGTCTATCAGGTGCACTTATCCAGTCATAGCAAGACTTTGTGAGATTGCGGCAGTAACATTTTGATTTTTAGTTTGAAAAACTGAGAACTATTTTTGTTTTTTTTGGGAACTCATCACGTCTAGGTTAAAAAGATAAACTCCCTTTGCTTTGAAAAAATTCCATTTTCTTTGAATAAATTCCCTTTTCTTTGAACTCTGCACTATTTGACTCAAAAAAAGACACTACAGCATAAATGGCACCAGAATACTGTTTGAAAATACTTTGTTACATAAAGCACAATGTCTATAAAACCAAAAGAAAGATGACTTTTATGACATTTTCATTTCTTATTGACAGCTTTGCCAGATTTTACTTTTTCATGTGTCACAGCAGCCTCTAGTGTGCTAATTATGTTATTGTTTATAGCTTTAGACATAGATGATGTGCATTGGACTTGAGAAAGTGAGTCCTCATGTTAGCTATCAATCCTGAAATATCTTATCTTATATCCTTCCCGTGCCGTTAAACATCACATAGGGCTCGCAAGGTAGTTCGCCAATTTTTCCTGTTTTTGGCGAGCTTTTCAACTTCATCAAGGTATTTTATGCCTATTAATTTGGCCTCTCTTAACAATGTCCTCTTTAGAGTCCCACGTGGTCTGCCTCTTTTTCTTTGGCCTGACGTGTTCCACTTGATATCTTGTTTTGGGATTCTTTGATCGTTTCTTCTTATCATGTGACTAACATGTCCATCTCCTTTTCCTGCACCCATGAGACTAATTGTTGTTCGCTTATCTGTCTTATCTCTGCATTGTTCTTGAATTTGTTCCACTTGATGCCAAGTATTTTCCTTAAGCATTTGTTTTCAAAAGTCTAATTTTTTTGTCTATTTCTTTAGTTGTTTTCCAACTTTTGCATGCATAAATGAGGGTGGATATTACATTTGAATTGAATAATCTTAACTTGGTTTTTGCGCTTATAACTTTTGAATGCCATATGTTCTCAAGATTCTTGAGGATTAATGGTGCTTTTGCAATTCTAACTTCCTTTCTGGTGTCACTATCCTGGTGAATGTAGCTGCCAAAGTATGCAAATTGACTGACTTCTTCAACATCTGTTCCTTCTACGTGTATTTTTCCATTTTGATTAATGGGAAGTTTCATTATTTTTGTTTTGTGCTTGTTAATTTCAAGTCCTATGTTTTTAGCCAGTGAAAACAGGTTATCTGATTTTTTCTTGCATGGAATTCACATTGTTACTAATAAGAGTTACATCATCATCAAAATCAAGATCTTCTAGTTGGGTCCCATGTACCCAGTCAATACCTGTGTTACCTGTGCAGCATTTTTTCATTATGAAGTCTATTGCAATTCCAAAGAGCAAAGGAGATAGCATACATCCTTGTTTCACACCTGTTTCAGTCTGGAACCATTCACTCATCCCTTCTTCTGTTTTGACTGCACAAACATATCCATTGTAGAAGTCTTTAATGTTGACAATTTTACATGGTATACTTAAAATTCTACATATGAACCTATGTGTATGCCATCAAATGCCTTTTTAAAGTCTATGAAGTTCAGTATTAATGGTTTGTGCTTTTCAATATGTTCTTCAAGTATTATTCTTAGAGTAAAGATCTGGTCGAGACAGCTTCTCCCCTTTTGAAATCCTGCTTGTTCTTCTCTCATTGCGGGATCACTAAGTCAAAATGACCTTGCAAAATGCTTTTGACACAACTGATATTAAGGTTACTCCTCTCCGATTGTTATAGTCACTTATGTTGCTGTTTTTTTTTGGTATTTTAACAATGATTCCTTTTTTTCCATTTAGAAAGGATCTTTTCTTCTTTCCAAATCTTACTAAACATTCTCTGTAGTTGTCTCATGTTGTCACTATTGATAGCTTTTAACATTTCAGGTGTTATTTCATCTTCACCTGCAGCTTTGTTGTTAGCCATTAAATTCACTGCTGTTTCAGTTTCATGCAATGTAATTTCATCCAGGTTGACATTTAGTTGTGGGGTTGGCAAGTCGGTTTCAAGGTTTAACAATTCTTTTGGGTGTGGTCGATTAAGTACTTCTGGGAAGTGTTCAGCCAATCTTTGCTTTTGGTCTTTACTTAATGTTAATAGAGTTTCAGTTTTGCTAAGGATTGGTCTTTCTTTAGATGTAATAGTACCTGTTAGCCTCTTTTGTATGTTATATAAAGTTTTGCTGTCTCCTGTTTTTGCTGGTTTCTCTGCCTCTTTTGCCATATTGTCTATGTATTCTCTTTTATCCCTTCTAGCTGAACTTTTTACTTTCTTGTCTATTTCTTTGTATGTTGCTTTCACCAGATCTTTTCCAAGATCTGTTTTTACATTCAACATGTCTAATTTGCTGCTCATCTTTCATATATGTACTTCCATGTGTTTTCTGATATCCATGGTTTTCTATTTGATTTTCTCAGTCCAGTGCTTGCTTTTGCTGCTGTGATTATGGCTGTGCTGTAAGAATTCCATAATTCATCTATACCTATCTCCTCTACTTCACTGGGTGTTGTGGAATGATTGGCAGTTTCCTGATTGAAATTACTGTTAGTATTCTCTTCTGTGGTTGTTTATCTTTCTGGGTATTGATTTCTCGTGTTGGCTTTTCAGTTTTAGTTTTATTTTCCCCGTACACAGATTGTGATCACTGCTGACATCTGCACTCCTATATACCCTTACATCTATCAGAGATATTCTGTATTGCTTTCTAATACAAAAATGATCTTTCTAGTTTTACCATCTGGAGATATCTATGTTGTTTTATGTATCTCTTTGTGTGGAAATATTGCGCCTCCAATGACCATGCCCTCTGTTAGACACATTTCAATTAATCTTTCTCCATTCTGATTTACCATGTCAATTCCTTCTTTCCCCATTACTGGAATATCTCTCTCTCTCTCTCTGAACCTTAAGTGCCCAGGGCACATGGGGCTTCCGCAAGGGTTTTCCACAAATGCCTGTCCTTCGCCTTTTTTTCTGCTCTTGCCCAGGTGAGTCCTCTATTGGAATATAATCAAATATAAAATGAAAAATTTATTTTGTATAAACCCTGTTCTTTAATATTCTTTAATCTTCTTTAAACTAGCCGAGTACCCGATGTTGTCTGGGTATTTATTTCTCCCAGTCAACGAAGTTCTGTTTATTGCTGCAACCTTCTAGAATGTTCAACAGAGGTCTATTCAGTTCCACAATCTTCTAGAACGTTATACAATATTCATTTCCATAACCTTCTAGACGGTTCTACAGAGTCTAGATGGTTTCATTATAAACAACATTTTTAGTTTCACCTCAAGGAGCAAGAATAAATAAATTCTTGGGTGAACCCACCTTTGAGCAAGCAACATAAAGTTGTCTGTGGGAGAAACATGGCGATCTCAAATCTATCTCTCTCCCTCTCGCTCTCTGTCACTTTCTCTCTCCTTTTCTCTCCCTTGAGCAAGCAACATAAAGTTGTCCAGGAGAGAAACATGGCGATCTCAAATCTATCTCTCTCCCTCTCCTTCCCTCTCTCCCACACTCTCTCTCTCCCTTGAGCAAGCAACATAAAATTGTCCATGGGAGAAACATGACGATCTCAAATCTATCTCTCTCTCTCCCTGTCCCTATCTCTCACCCTCTCTATCTCTGTCTCCTCTCTCTACCTCACTCTATCCCTCCCTCTCTCTACCTCTCCCTTGAGCAAGCAACATAAAGTTGTCTGTGGGAGAAACATGGTGATCTCTGTCCCTCTCTCTCTCCCTTGGTCCTCTCCTGTTTACCATCTACATCAGTGATCTTCCACTTCATCTCAAAAAATCATCTTGTGACCTCTTTCCTGATGACTGCACAGTTTACGTTAGAGAGAACGACTGCATTAACATTGAGTCAGCTCTTCAAGTTGAAATAAAGTCTAATTAACTGGAGCAATAACAGAATGCTCATAAACACTGCAAAAACAAAATCCATGCTCATTACAAGACAGAAATTAACAAATTCACCAACAAAGCTACAGCTCCATGTGGAACTTCACAGATAGAGAATGTTAGTGAACATAAAAACTCTAGGTCTCATGATTGACCACCACCTCAGCTGGAATCATCATGTAGACAATCTAACCAAACTCATTGCACAAAAAGTTTATTAATTTATTAAAATGAAACATTTTCTTGACAGACACCAGAAAAATATACTACATATCACACTGTTCCACAGTCTAGGATGGTTGTTCCATATCAAACATGAAAAGACTTTACTCACTTCAAAAGCGAGCAGTAAGGCTTGTAGATGACAAACATGCAGCACATATTACAAATAAGAACAAACATCTTGATATTCTACCCCTCAAGAAGAGATTTCTTTTCAGCAAGGCCAAGTTAATTCATAAAATTCTATCGCACAGTGCTCCATCCTATCTGTGGTCGTTGTTCAGATCCAACCCAAAACACAGTCAACGCTTAACCAATTGTAATCAAGGCTTGACATGTTTAAAAAAAAGCTTCTCTTACTCAGCAGTCACCTTTGGAGTGCCCTACCAATTCACGTAAAACTTATAAGTAATATTCGTTCTTATAACTTTAAACTTTGTCAGCATCTGTTTGATATGGACTGTATGCCTCCCTAAGCATAGTTTAAAGTATGGTTTGAGTGTTATAATTTTTTTTTTTTTAATACTGCTTTTCTATAAATTTGTTAGTTTTGAATGAATGTAAGTTTATTTCATGTTATTGCATAAATCAGAGTGTAGAGTGTATGGACATGAGATAAGTTTATTATTTATTTATGTAATCATTTAATGTGTCTTCATGATTATTATGCTTATTAACAAATGCTGAATGACTGTGACTGAGTGAAAACTGTATGATGAAGGGAGAGTGTCAGACGGGCCTGAGTGCCCAATTCTTAATCCTTTTAAAATAAAGTATGTTCATTCGTTCGTTTACTCTCTCACTCTCTTTCTCTCTCCCTCCCTCTCTCTCTTCCTCCCTCCCTCTCTCTCTCCCCCTCCCTCCCGCTCTCCCAATCTCTATCTCTCTCCCCCTAATTTGAAAAGCTAAGTTTAAAAAATAAGAAAGCGGCACACTGTCCCAGAGCAATGCAATCTACTATAGAATACAATAAAAAAGCTAATATAAACATAAAGAAAAAAAAAAAGTTAAAATTTATTTTTACAAATATAATTAAAACAAAAAAGAGACCATCAACTAAAAGAGCGACATGACACACATTCCCAGACAGATGATAAACTGGAAGATTTGCTGAATTAGCTTACTTTATATTCAACCATCTAAGAATCGGGTGGGTGCTGGAGGTTTCTCGAACATCATGAGTCCAAGACCCCGGTCATATCCACAACCTTCTAGAAGATCCCACCCCCTACCCTAGGCTGCCCCCCCCCCCCCTTTGCAGTTGGTAGCTGATCAACCACTGTATGGGTACTCTCTGGTATGAAATAAATACTCTGACCATTTTCTAAATGGACGCTGAGATGAAAAACAGGGTGTCTGTCATGAATCAGAAATCTACTCCGTGAATCATGTGTTTCGTTACCACGTTCGTTAAAACATTCAGCAAGTCGGCAGATATAACGTGTGGGCTGACCTTTGTCCGCCGCGGCTGACAACCCGAACATATCACGGGAGTTACCTCCTGTTGTTCAGTGGGGTATTGTTTGTATCGATTGACCCCCACAACCTGCCCCCCCCCCCCAGGGACCTAGGGATGATCTAACCCACACGGTGCACTGTCCAGATTGTAAGTCATCTGTGTGCCAAGTTTGGTTGAAATTGCTCCAGGCGTTTCAGCCTGATGCTGTAAGATACATATATATACACACACAATCGCGCGTTCATTTTTTTAGATATATATATATATATGTTGTATTTAAGTACCCCAAAGCAAGTCTCAAGTCTACAAATTAAAGTGTTAAAACTAAATGCTGGCTTTGGCTGTCAGTTTCATATAAATTAAATATACATATAATCTAATAGCTATAATCATCATCAGGTTTTACTTTTCTTTATTAAAAATAATTTTAATCAATAGCATTTTATGGTGTAAGAAACATGTTACTGTAAAGTGTTGATACATATTACATGTCAAACTAATTCTCTAAAAAATTGTGGTTTAAAATGGCTGTGCTGCTGTGAGGTTTACATCATCACTGTGGGACTGTATGAAAACTGTATCGTAGTGGTATCGCAAGTATGTAAATATACTTACTTGTATTATGTGATCTCTAGACATCAAACAAGCTATACAGTGAGGAACAAGAGAAAAAAATGTAGCACGAATAAAGGCAACAACATCTACCAAATGAAGACTGAAATATCTTAGCATTTGTCCAAAATTACGTTATGACTGATGATCCCAGTTACAGATTTCTTGAAGACTTATTGGTCCTTGAAAGAATTAATCATATTACATGTATTTGAAATACCAAATTGGCAGAAAATCAGTTCATTGCAATCATGCAGCATATACTTAAATCAGTCAACTGACATAACCGTGACTGAGGCAATGACAGGTCAGTCATAATGTATATATGACTTGTGCATTTACCCTTTGAGTGTGTATCTTTGATATGTGTTACACACATTCTGTATTAAATGTCTTAGTTCCAGTCCTAGATAATTGCATTTTAAATGTGTCTCATCATTATGAAACACCTTGTACAACAGCAGTGTCGAATGGATTTGAATCATATACAGTAAAATAATAGATAAGAAAATCATTGACATGTGTTTTTTTTTTAATCAGAAGGGTACAGAGAATTCAAGGACGCAAAAAAAGTTTTATGATAGTTTAGAAGAGGTCAGTATATAGACACGCAAGTACATTATAAAGATAATGAATGGTTTACATTTTCAGAGCATGTCCTAGAAAATAAAAGAAAAAAGTTTGAGCACACAGGGGATAGGTAAAATAAGGGAAAGAGAAAAAAATGGCTGATGAAAGTGAAGCAGTGACACATGCAAACATAGGGCAGAGAATGAATAGCAGAACTGTTAAGTCCCAGAATGCATTGCTTATCTGTCCCATTGTTGAAGGCCGTATATCATATCTAGATAAAATGTACATATGTCATCATCATGTTGCTGGTGTACATTCATCCCAGGCCTGCAGCTCATATATTGGCATTATGACATGGCATAACTGTTCTGTTGCCTGCATTGAAGTGCATTTATAATACATGAATATATAAATATATGCATATAATAGGCTTATGTAACTCCTAACTCATAACTAACTCCAAACTCATAACTAACTCATTCATTTGTTAGGTTTCTTGCACATAGACATTGGTAATCATGCTTTCCTGTTCTGTCTATTGTTCACTTTCTTAAGTCTTTCTTTTCATGTACCACTTGGGCTGGCCTGTTCACATATTTTTATCTTATTCTTTATTTTTTTTTTTGTCCCTTGGACTTTCAAGTCATTGTCAGATTTTTTACTTGGTTTGTTTTCATTATGTGTCTGAAGAATATTGATTAACATTTCAGAAACAGCACAAATGGTGATAAAATAAAAAAAACCATAGTTCAAAATTTCAAATGGTTTTTTTTTTTTCTTTTAGACTTCAAACTTTCTCTATATCTTAATTTTTATCTTTCTAGGAAGATGCCCCCCCCCCCCCCCCCCAACACACACGTAACTTGGTTCTGAATTCCTGTAGGTTTCCTTCAAGGGTATTGTGATATGATATCCAGTTTCCATGAACGTTTGTTCACCTGCAAAGTGTTTATACTTGCTGCCATCATATAGCAGTGGGTTCATAGTGTCATCAGATCAGATCATAGAGGGGAGGAAATATTGTATGACAGTCAGGTTGACCTAATAAGCCCAAAGTCTAGTTCCTAACTTTCAGTGCACAGATAAAATGGCAACAAACACAACAGTATGTGTAATATGTAACCAGATATCAAATTGTAAAAAAAAAAAATTCAAGGCTGTCAATTTGTGGCAAAATAATATTGTGCTACAGTTGCATTTAGACCCACAGATGATAACTGATACATATGATTATAGATCAGAAACATCAGATTTTTGCAGCAGACAACCCTAGCTTCACTTGTACAGTGCATTTCCTCCAGTTGTTCTAGACCCAGCGAAATGGTTATTGGCACCATTGTATAACATTTTTGCTATGTTTTCCACAGTATCAGGATTCTTGAGTTAACTTGAATGTTGCTGCTTAATTTTCCCTGCCACACCACTAGTTAACTAACTCTGAACACTTAGCATTAATATTAAGTTTTCTATCGACTGAGGCTTTCATATTGGTTACAGAAAATATGTAGTTTCACTAAATTTTCTTTCCTTAAAATTGTAAAAAATAAAAAAATTAAAAAATAATAATTTTCAGAAGTGCATTATTCCCAATTTTTCCTCCTACAGGGTGTTAAGCAGAAAAGTCTAACAGCATATGTCCTCCAGAAGTCTCTTTCATGGCACCCATGTCTCAGTTTCCAGGATCAATTCACCTTTTCTCTCTCTCTCTCTCTCTCTCTCTCTCTCGAATTGCATCGTTTCTTTCAGACAGACAACAGGTAGTATTCTTCAACAGTTCTCTATCAAATTCTGCTACCGTTCACACTGGTGTTCTGCAAGGTTCTATTCTAGGCCTGTTGCTCTTTGCTATCTGTATCAATGATCTTCCACTTCATCTTAAACACTCTTCTTGTGACCTTTTTGCCGATGATTGCACAGTCTACACCAGTGACTACAATTGTGTTAATCTAGAATCAACTCTTCAGGTCGAGTTATACAATTTAATTAGATGGAGCAAAAATAATGGCATGATTATAAACACCGATAAAATCAATGCTCATAACAACAAGATAGAAACTACAAAATGCAACAAAAACAACACTTCGGCTCTGTACAGAAACATCACAGATAGAAAACTTTAGCGAGCACAAAACACTAGGTCTTATTATTGACCAACATCTGACCTGGAACTCTCATGTGCAATGTCTAACAAAACTCATCGCACAAAAAGTATACCAATTAGCTAAAATTAAGCACTTCATCGATCAAGACACTAGGAAGACATCCTACATATCTCATATACAAACACATTTAGACTATTGCTCAACAGTTTAGGATGGGTGCTCAGTGTCAAATACAGAGGCTTTGCTCACTCCAAAAGTGAGCAGTAAAGCTTGTTAGTGACAAAGATCAAGCACAAACAACTAACCATCACAAACGTATCAAAATACTACCTCTTAAGAACAGGTTCCTCTTCAACAAAGCCAAGTTAGTACATCAAATTCTTTCACGGCATGCCCCGCCTTATCTATGGAACCTGTTTAAATTTAGCCCAAAGTGCAGCCAACGCTTGAACAACATATGTCTTCCAAAACCTAGACTTGATCTTTACAAGAAAAGCTTTAGTTATTCTGCTGCTCATCTTTGGAATACCCTCCCATCCTATATAAAAAATATAAATTATACTCCTTCCTACAACTACAAGCTTTCCCAATATCTATTTGATGTCGACTACATGCTTCCATGAATTATAAAACTTAAAAGTTATATTAAACTGCTGTTACAGACACCGAATACAATTAATTGTTTTCTGAATAGTCCCGAAAATTTTGTTTAGTAGATAGTCATTTATAATGTATGTAGTTACTTCTGTACTGAGTGAATGTTTAAGAGTGAAACGTAAATGTTATATTTTATTTTATGTCTCTCAGCTTCAATGTTAGTTATGTTTGTTATATGAACAGCATATTTGTAGAATGTCTGGAATAGAGTGAAAGATGTATGATAAAGGGCAGAATGTCAGACGGGCCTGCGTGCCCAATTCTTAACCCTTTTGAAATAAAGATCAATCAATCAATCAATCTCTCTCTCTCTCTCACACACACACACACACACAAAGTCTCCTTTTAACTATTTGGGAAAAACAAAATGAATTCATTGTCCATGACCTTTTCACTTACACTGTGATTTGAAGTATAATGTAAAGTTGCTTCTTTTTTCTTGAACTTGTGGCTTGACTGCCCAACTCAGTAACATTATTTCTGGAAAGCCAGTTTCTCTGCAGCCATTACATTGTAGATGAATGTTGAATTAGATATTGTGATACCAGTGTACAAAGGGCAAAGATGTCAGAAATAGGAACCACACAGCTTGCCAGGGCCTGACCCCACTTCCTTGATGGGCTTCTGTGTCACAGAATATCTGGCAAATAAGCTAAGGGATAACTTGATCCTTGTCATCAAAATGCTTCAAGGTCATCATCATCACCACACTCCAGACAGGTCCACAAATGTTCTAGTCTCCAACTAAAAGGGAAAAATCTTAGATCAAGCTTACACACCATAGAAACAGCTGACTGGAGGGTGACAGTAGAAGGGATAAAACCCAGTGCTTTCAGTCTGAGAAGCTGTGTCACTATTATTTCAGACCCCCCCTCACACACACACACACATTGGTGTTTATGCTTGTTGGTAGGGTTATCTGGTCATTTTCTTTAGTGTGCATGCAGGAAACTAAGGGAAGCTGTGACCACTGTCACTTAATGTAAATGAACATCAGCATCACAGAGAGTAAAACATCACCAACATTCATCATTGGGCAGAGAGTAGATTCTAACATTTACAGCTTTAAGAACATACATATAAACAGGCTTCACTGTCTCCAGTTTCAAATCTTATTTGATGTCTTATTCACACTCTTCATTAATGCCATATTTTCCACTGCAAGGGCTTTTTTTTTTTCCTGGCCTCCCGAGATATGTGTTGCATCTTTCTCCAAAAGTTAAAAAAAAATTTTAATACTCAGTATGAAGGACAGGCATTTGTGGAAAACCCTTGCGGAAGCCCCATGTGCCCTGGGCACTTAAGGTTCAGAGAGAGAGAGATGATTAATGCATTTAACAGTATTGTTTGTTTGTCTTTTACAGGCTCATTACTTCTAGCTTTTTTTGCCCACTTTATATATTCAGGGTTTCAGTAATAGTTATTACATCAAGTAATATCAGATTTTTGTTGTTGTTGTTTTTCAGTTTCTGAAGACTTTGATATCAGATTTTCAATCAATGTGGATAAGCCTCAGGCCAGGCTGAGTTCTGTTTACAGAAGCAGTGACTCTTTGTAGTTCTTTTTGTTGTTGTCCCAACCAAACATCAAATGAAGGCACTGTTAATGAGTACTAAAACAGGAGGGAGTAAATCTCCCCAGTGCAAAGTGTGTGGAGATGAGTCTTCAGGATTTCACTATGGTGTGGACTCTTGTGAGGGATGTAAGGTAGGAGTGAGTGTTGTTTCTGTGTATCTTTTGGGTACAGGCTTCTTGTCTTTTAAAAAAAATTTTTTTTTAAATAAAGATTAGATATCTCCTGTTTATTTTCTGTTTCCATAATGATTCTTCTTCTTTGGCATCTGCTCACCAAGGGTGTCAGCTGCATTGTATCACTGTTATACACCTTTTGGCCCAGCATATCTAAGTTTGGCATGACATATTTTCATTTGCATTGTGTAGTAAATATTTCTGAGTTGTCTTCTGTTTCCAGTGTGATGTGTGCCATGTCCAAAAATAAACCAAAATTTTAAAATGGCGAAGCAACAGTGGGAGGCATTGAGCTGGCTACTACATGTACGTATGACAGTGACCCTGATCTTTATTCTCACAATAGCCATATGTCATGACCGCTTGTCATTGATCTACATGTGGTAAAGTGAAAATCCTTGTAGTGCACTTGGCAATTTCGGACATGTTGAACAATGAGGGATCTTGAAGAGCAACATGTTTGTTTTCCTACTGAAACTTTTCAAGTGCTTCAGCAGGCCTATGTATGTGAGCAGTTGTTTGAGCTTTTTACAATGTCATGAGTGATAACATAAGAAGAACTTACAACAGAAGATGATCTCAAATCCAGACAACTTTCTTGTTCATGGATGACAATCACATTGAGAAAATTAGTTCTGTAATTCGCGCAAATCAGCGCTGGCTGTCTGTGAAGTGCCCAGTGAAGTAGAAATTTGTAAAAATTCATGCCACATGATTTTAGAAGAAAAATTGTTACCAAAAAATTTGTCCTGCGTCAGTTGACAGATTAACAAGAAAGAGAACCAAGTTATAATCATATAAGAATGCTGATGAGAACTCTGAAAAATGTTATAACAGGCGACAAAACATGGATTTTTGGCTACAATGTTGAAACAAAAACCTACACATCTGACCAACTCTTACAGGATTTTTTTTGGGTCAAAATGGTGTCATTCCAACCCACTGTAATGATTGCCTTTATGGGGAAATATTCATCTGCTGACTAGGCAGCAGAGCACTTATGGTCTGGCTGTGTGCAATGACGTTGGTTCACAGTTCATACCTTTACCTTTAACTGTGTTATATCGTAAATATCTCTTATTCAGTTTGTATTATTTCTTCATTATTTCCAGTAAGCTTTTGACATGCTGTCTTCATTGTGTTTGATTTCTTTGATTTGGGAATATTGTCCACAGCAGTGTGTACATTCTGGTATGTTGGCTGCATTGTGTCTCAGATAGAAAGAGCTTTTTACTGTTTCCTACTTAATTTGAATATTTTAATCAAATGATTATTCAAATATCATGGACACAAAGATTAATCTTCAAGAATCTTGAGAACATATGGAATTCAAAAGTTATAAGCGCAAAAACCAAGTTAAGATTATTCAATTCAAATGTAATATCCACCCTCATTTATGCATGTGAAAGTTGGAAAACAACTAAAGAAATAGACAAGAAATTAGACTCTTCTGAAAACAAATGACTAAGGAAATACTTTGCATCAAGTGGAACGAATTCAAGAACAATGCAGAGATAAGACAGATAAGCGAACAACAACCAGTCTCACGGGTGATCAGGAAAAGGAGATGGACATATGTTGGTCATGTGATGAGAAGAAATGATCAGAGAAAACCAAAATAAGCTATAAAGTGGAACACATCAGGCCGAAGAAAAAGAGGCTGACCATGTGAAACTCTAAAGAGGACATTGTTAAGAGAGGCCAATTAAATGGGCATAAAATCCCTTAATGAGGTTAAAAAGCTCGCTGAAAGCAGGACAAATTGTCTAACTATCTTGCAAGCCCTATGTGATGTTTAACAGCACAGGAAGGATATAAGAATTCACTAAAGTAATGCAGCCTTGCTGAGAGTATTTTGACATCAAAATCTTTCCAGTTATCTGTTTAAAATAAACAATTTTTGTCTTCTTTTTTTCTGTGGTGTCAGATTTAGCAAAATGAAGCTTGTTTTTCATGTCATTGTTGATTTCTATTCAACAGTATTTCTGATGCAACTGCAACATATTTGACAATCTGTCTTGCTTTCCCTCCAACCCTACCTCACTCTTTTTATCTCTTTCTTTTACTCTTTCCCACCGTATCTCTTTCTCTTTCTTTCCTTCCCTCCCTCTTTCACTTCCATCCTGTCTCTCATTTTTCTTCCTATCCATTTTCTCTTGACTTTCCTTCCCACTCTCTTGTGTTTGCGTTCTCTCCCACTTTCTCACTTTACTTTCCACCTTTCTCTCTTTCCTTCCTTCCCTCCCACATTCTCTGAACCCATGACTCACCAGCCATCAAATACTAAAATGACATAGTTTGGAAAGTAACTTGTTAGATATTGTTAGAAATTACTTTAATGTTTGTTAAAAAAAACATGTTAAAAGATCTGTACTGACAATGTATTTTTGTTTATGTATATGTCTGTGTGTGAGTGCTATTTTATTAAGTTAATTACTTTTCTCTTTTACTTTGAATGTAACAGTTTAATCTTACACTCTTTTGATATGTTTTTTTTTTTCCTAATGTAATTTGTAAACTTGTATTAAATCGAGTGTATGGGAAGAATGAAAGATGGAGTGATGAAAGGCAGAATGTAAGACGGCCTGCGTGCCCAATTCTTTACCCTTTAAAAATAAAGATTTTTCATTCATTCAATTACTCATTCACTTGCTTTCCCTCTTTCCTATTTCCTGCATTTCCTCCAATCTTTTCTGTTGCTTTCCCCAGTCTTCTCTGTTGCTTTTCCTCCCAGCTTCTTTCTTACTTCCCCTCCTATCCCTCTCTCTCACTTTCTCTCCCAGCCCTCTCTCTCTCTCACTGTCTCTCCGAACCCCCTCTCTCACTGTCTCTCCCAACCCTCTCTCTCACTGTCTCTCCCACCCCCCTCTCTCACTTTCTCTCTCTCTCACTGTCTCTCCCAATCTCCTCTCTCACTTTCTCTCTCTCTCACTGTCTCTCCCAACCCCCTCTCTCATTTTCTGTCCCAGCCCTCTCTCTCCCACTGTCTCCCCCAACCCCCTCTCACTTTCTCTTCCAGCCCTCTCTCTCTCACTGTCTCCCTCAGCCCTCTCTCTCACTTTCTCCCTCAGCCCTCTCTCTCACTTTCTCCCTCAGCTCTCTCTCTCACTGTCTCTCCCTCACTGTCTCTCCCTCACTGTCTCTCCCAACCCCCTCTCTCACTTTCTCTCCCAGCCCTCTCTCTCTCACTGTCTCTCCCAACCCCTCTCTCATTTTCTCCCTCAGTCCTCTATCTCTCACTGTCTTCCAACCCCCTCTCTCACTTTCTCTCCCAGCCCTCTCTCTCTTACTGTCTCCCAACCCCCCCCCTCTCACTTTTTCTCCCAGCCCTCTCTCTCTCTCACTGTCTCTCCCATCCCCTTCTCTCACTTTCTCTCCTATCCCTCTCTCTCTCACTGTCTCTCCCAACCCCCTCTCTCACTTTCGCTCCCATTCCTCTCTCTCACTGTCTCTCCCAACCCCCTCTCACTTTCTCCCCCAGCCCTCTCCCTCTCACTGTCTCTCCCAACCCCCTCTCACTTTCTCTTCCAGGCCTCTCTCTTTCACTGTCTCTCCCAACCCCCTCTCTCACTTTCTCTCCCAGCCCTCTCTCTCACTGTCTCTCCCAACCTGCCTCTCACACTTTCTCTCCCAGCCCTTTCTCTCTCACTGTCTCTCCCAACCCCTTCTCTCTGTCTCTCCCAACCCCCCTCTCTCACTGTCTCTCCCAACCCCCTCCCCCACTTTCCCTCCCTCCCACATTCTCTCTCTTGCACTTTTCCTCCCAAAATCTCTTTTGCATTTTCTCTCTCACACTCTCTCTTGCACTTTCCATCCCTCTCTCTCTCTCTCTCTTGCACTTTCCTTGCCTTTTTCTCTCTCTTGCTTGCTTTCTCTCCCACCTCTCTCTCTCTCACTCACTCACTCTCTCTCTCTCTCTCTCTCTCTCCTTCAGTTCATTTAAAGAAGAGAATAAACTTGTTAAATGAGTACATAAATCTGTGAAAGTAACTTGTTTGCATATGTCTTGAAGGGATTTTTCAGAAGATGTATCACACAGGGCATGACCCACAAATGTGCAAATGAAGAGAAGTGTGAAATAACACCATTTACCAGAAATAGCTGTCAGTACTGCCGGTTAAAGAAATGCTTTGAGGTCGGAATGTCCAGAGAGGGTGAGTAGGCAGAGCCTTGTCTAAATCATTTCAGTATCAACTGCTCCATGGTTTCATTTTTTAGCCAGTCAGTGGTATAAGTAATGAGTTAAGTCTTTGCTGGTATTTTTGGTGCCTGATGATAAAATAAATTTTGCTGACATGTCTTGAAATGTGCATCTCATCTGCTTTTGACGTGAGATCTTTCACTGAAATAATTAGTCCTGGAAATGTTGTAGACTGTCATAGATCTCTTTCATGGGAAATTGTGGCACTCAGAGTTTGTTAAGAGAAGTGGTGCTTTTAGCACAGTAGTAAGTCTTGTATTGGAAATATATGACACTTTGGAAACTTTTTTGATAATGTTATTGGTGACATGGGTGATGTTATTTGCTATAGAAAAGGTTCAAGCTGAGAACATTTGGTTGCAGCTGCTCATTGGCATAGGTGGTGTTTTTTATATTACAGAAGGAAATTCAGAGGCAGAGAATGTTGGGACCCCAGTAATTTGTGCCTGTTTTTTTTTGTTTTTTTTTCTAATTGTATAAAAAATTTTAGACTTTGAATACTGGAGCACAGTAATCATGAGATCTTCCTCTTGATGTGTCCAGTGCAGCAGAAGGCATCGTTTCATAAAGATTAATATCTCGGAAGCGCACAAAGAAAACATCGTGGAAGACAAATATTTAAACTATTTATTGCTGGATGTGGAATGACAGGAGGATTTAATGCCAGTATGTACATGCCACATGCACTCAGATCAGGTCATAGAAACCCAGCAATGACAGTTGTAACATCAGTTATTTTGAAAGCAGTTGTTGACCTGATTTTAAATAGCCAGTAAGAGTTCGGAGATGGAAATACGGAGAAGCATAAAAAGTAGCGGCTATGAAAAAAGTGCTGTAAAATTCTTTCTTTTTTAATTAGATGTTAGAACTTTTGTTTTCTGTTTGTTACCAGCCTCACATCTTTTAGAACCTTTATTTTTTTCTATTGACCAGTCTCACATCTTTTAGAACCTTATTTTTTTTATTTGTTTGTTTGTTTGTTTGTTACCAGCCTTATATTTTTTTAGAATCTTGCTTTTTTTTTTTTTTTTGTTACCAGCCTCACGCCTAGGTCGTCGGCCAAAACGTCTGAAAGAGGTAGGTGGTGAACCTAGTCGGACTCACACCACAAACCTTCCCATAGCCCCTTACCCGTCACCTCAAGAGCTGTACCGTCTCAGAATGGCTGAATTACAGAAACTGCTTCAGGCAAATGGTACTTTTAAAGCTGAGCTAATGCAGGCAAGTAAAGAATTGTTTTTTTTTCTCTGGGGTTAGAGGGAAATGTGTCAAATAGTGTGCAAACAGGATGAAATTGTAGTTCTTTTGTAGATCAGTGGAAAATATCGCCAAATAACTTTCATTGAGAAAAAAAATATGACTAAATAAATTTTTCTCCCTTAGGTCAATGGAAAATACAAGCAAGCAGTTTGTTAAAGCATGTATTGTAGCTAAATGTATAGTTAAAAAACGGAAGCACCAATTTAGGTTCTTGCAAGATTGTCAGTTTAGATATTATCATTTTTAGTTTCAATGTTTTATTCACTTTCAGTCAGCCCAAACTGTGCAAGAGGCCATTATTTAAATGACCATCCTTTATTTCCTTAATTCACAGCATATTTTGAACTGGTGCGTCTCATCTTGCAGACATTGATTCTCAAATTTAGATGGGCATTGATCTTCAACCCATGCCTTTCACATGATGATAAGTTGGTTTGCTGCAGATGTACTACTCTCACAATCAGTACTGAATATACTTTGAATATAATATAATTTGAAGATAATTGTGTCCATAGACCACAGATAGTCTTGTGAATAGCTTTTCTGAGCTAACATAATAGTAGGAAAAAAAAAGACACAAACACACACACTCTATCAGTTAATGAGGAATAGCCAGAGTTGTTCTTAGTATTTGGTTAGTGAGGGATGGCCCAGAGTTTCTTTGGGTATTAACTATGAGGATGTTCCACAGGCATTTCTATCAGCAGCCCAGCAGAGTTTCAGAGAGCACTCCAAATCTGGAAATGCCCACTCACAGCCATCTAGTTCCACCACAGCGGCATCCATCCCATCTTCAGTGGCCCCTTTACCAGACATTAATATCAGTGTCAGCCCTTCCATGCCCAATATCCAAACATATGATGCTCTCAGCATTGGTAGCCCTTCATCCGTACAAGCCACATCTCCTATCCCAGATCTTGGAATGGCTGAGCTCAGTCCTTTGGCTTCTGGAGCAAATCTGAATATAGGTCAGTCCTTTGACAGCAGATTGTTTGCAAGCCATGTTGGAAATACAAATGAAAATTCAGGTGAGTTTGTTCAGATGTGTTGACAGTCTTTAACTCATTTGATACTGGAGCTAAAACGTGGGCATTACTTTTTATACCAACACGGATGTTACATGACCCATGACCAAGCAGGTGTCTTGATATGGGGGTGGGGGGGGGGGAAGTCCCCTTTGTTCAATGTGTGTGTATCACATATCAAAATAAGTGGAAATGAATGAAGATTCCATAAATGAAGTTATTTGTCATGAAAAAATAAAGAAAAAGAAAACAACTGGTGTGAACAGATGGAAGCATTTTTTAGCAAAAAAAAATTTTGATTTGGGGCTGAGCAATAAAATTAAGTTTTACTTACCTTACCTTAACTGTATCAAAATCCAATATGAAATATATAGGTCAACATGAAAACATTGTTTGTATCGATATTTGGGGATGTTTTTGGCATTCAATAAATCTAACAGGTCTACAGCTGCCAGAAACACATGCAGTAATATAGGTCTAGTTGGTCGGTGTGACCCTTCTGCTGACCAATCTCGAAAACAAACTTGAAAAATACACTCAAATCTGTGAAATCGGTGAATTTCAAAATGTCCTCCATAAACAGGCATGACTGGAAGTTAAACTTTCCATTGAGAAGAGTTCTAACTGGTTAAATGAAAAGTTACATCAATTTTTCCTATGAAAAAATCATGCATCCATTAATGGCTCTTTGGTTAGAACTGTCCAGCCGGAAGCAGCCATAAGTGGACATGCAGTATCGAATGAGTTAATAATAGATTGTGGTTATGGTTTAAAAGAAAATGTTACGAAGCTATCATCATAACATGCAGGATAAGTCAATAGGTGCTGCAGTCCTCTGCTTTTCATAGGAGGATCTCATCATAAATTTTGATAAATTGTAGTGGCTGCACTGGCAGGGCCAGAATTCACTGTCTCCAGCACAAGAAGCCAGATTGATATCAGTTTGGCCATTTCTTGCTCCAGGTTATATCAAGTTACATTACAGTTAATATGAAGTTTTTTTGTTTTTTTTTTAATTAGTGATCTAAGTGAGTAGTATTTATTGTACTTTATTTTTGTGTCACTTATAGCTTGGGTCGATGTGGTCTTGAAGCAAGACAAGTCCTCACTAGGATATGTGCTTATTTAGGGAATTGTGAAGACTGAGCTCTTGTTAGACAGCTCCATGTAGCTGATGGAGTAAAAAAAAAAAAAAAAGAGTTGCCATAACTGATGAAACATCAGCAACTTTGTGAGGGTTGTCAGAGTGTTGTAGACAACATTAGACTTTTATTTTTTGTTGTTGTTGTCCCCCTTAGATTAACTGACCTTTCCCGCCGTAAACTTAATGCAGACCGGCAGATGCTTTCCAGAACCTAAAGATATTGTTGTTTTATCTCCCTGGTAAGGAACTGGATGTGCTTTTTTGCAGCTGAGGCTGGTAAGATGTTGACAGATATTGAATTATGAGTGAATTCTGGTGGCGTGTTTGAAGGTGTGAAGTGAACCCAAAGGCTCCACTACAGTGTGGGCTGTGATGAGTCCTAACCCATCACCCTAGCAGTTGCTGGGATGCTCAATGAAGAAGTGGAATGGGGCTCTGACTAGCTGTGGTTTTGTTGGCCTATATTGCCATGCCATCACACAGCTCTATTTTTGCCCCAATCTGAGATGTAAATTAGAGTGAGAATGTTGTTTAATGAACTCTCTGATAGTTACAGCTCTCATCACAATTGCAAATTACAATGATATGCAGCTAGTGTGAAAAATGTAATTATTTGAGATCCTTCTATACTGTCTATGTAGTGTCCTTGTATGTTGTAGGAGGTTATAAAAAGATGATTTTCTTGAGGTAGGCAATGTAGTACACATTTCTTCTTTATTCATTTGTCAACTGCCATCCTGATAGTCATTGCTAATCAAGTTTCTTCATTGTTGTAAGGTCTTTTGTGGTATTTCTGTTTAGATTGGTTGTCTTTCCTTTCCCATATCACCTTATCACTCACCTCTTGCTCTTTTTCCTTCTACTTTACCCTCTAGTGTGGTTTTCATTATTGTATTTATGCCACTTAATATGACCAAAATATTTTAACTGTCAAGTTGTAATGGTTGCCATTGTTTCTCTTTTCGTTTTCAGTTGATTTAGAACTTTGTTTTCACTTCTGTCCATGAAATTTGTCCTGTTCGTCTGTGTGTTCACATTTCATCACCTTGATTTTCTTTAAAAAAAAAAAAAAAAGTAAATGCCCTTGTTTCTACACTATAGAGGAATGTAGAATATTCATAAGATTTCATGACTCTCATTTTCAGTTGTGTGGTGTATATTTTGATGTAAGTACCTTTTTTTTTTTTTTTAAAAATTTTGTTGAGTGTTCATTTGGCCATTCCAATTCTTCTGTTAATTTCCATTTCACATTTCTCATCGTATATTATCAATGTATATTTTATCAGTTGTTTTAGTGTCTCCATTTATTTTTACATTTGAAGTTGGTTTTTTGTTTTTTCTTGCTGAATACCATGACCTTTGTATAAGATTCTGTAAGCCATCAGGATTTTGTGCTAGCACCTCTGTGTGTCATCTGCATGTCTGAAAATTAACTGTTGTTCCACTAGTGATTAATCCAGGTGTCTCACTAAATGTTCTTGAGTATTTTTCTGTATACAAGTTGAGTAAGTAGGAAGATGCCACACATTTTTGTCAGAACCTCTTTGTGTATCACCAGGTTTTGAAAAGTCAGTGTTAGATTTTTAACTGCTGCCTATTCCCAGTGCAGTCTTCTTATCATGCTAGTGTCTTTATCATGTAAATTAATCTCTTTCAGACATTCAAATGGTTGCTCACATCGAAACCGTAGCTTTTTAAATAGTATTTCTAAATCTATGAATAAGCATTATGAAGGTAGTTGGTACCTGCTTATGTCTTCAGAGCTCTTCCACCTATGGATTTTCCACTTCTCCTGTATGTAAAAGGTTTTGCAAATTGTCAGCTGGTTTTTCCTCACAAAATTGTATCAGTCTGTCCCCTGTATTCATTTCTTTTGACAAGTCCATATTTTCCTGCTGTATTATCATAACCACATTCTCCTACTTTTGCATTCATGTCACTCATTGCTAGTAAAATATCTGTTGACTTAACGTTTGTGGGTCTTCGTAGAGCCTTTCTTTATCTTCTTCATTATATTCTTGAGTTTGTGTATAGGTTTGTAAGGTGGCAGTGTTGAAAGGCTTTGTTTGTAGTTTTAGTAGCATTGCTGTGTCACTGTATGTTCAGTATCCACAAATAAAGTTTTGCAGTGATCTTCTTATCGGCATGCCTACTCTTCAGTGGTGTTCCTTTCCTCTTAAGCAGATAAATATGTATATGACTTTGTCTTTGGATGTATCTGACTTTGTCTTTGGATGCATCTGCATCGAACTATCTGGTTGCTGCTGTGTGTAGCATATCTGTGTTCATATCGTCAGCTTCTGAAATTAAGTTTTCTAGCTTGCCACTTTGGTTTAGAGTTCTGACATTCCATGTACCATTTTTTGTATGTCCCTTTCTAACTTTTAGGAAACATGTTTTGGACAACATCCATTTATTCGCATGACTGTAGGTCATATTTGTCATTCTGGTGCACCTTAGTCCCTAGAAGTGATGTTTCTTCCCTGTTCTTATCTGCAGCAGACACCTCCACAGGGGGCTAAGATTTGCCTGCATGAGTTGTTCCTTGTCATACCTTTACTTTCCTTAGATTTTATGTTGTACTTAAGATCCCAATCTCTTCCATGGAATATCTCTCTGTGCTGGTCCAATATGCCTCATGTATGCCACACACTTAACTATTTTGCCTCATGAACCATTGATCAGTTTGATTTTTCTGCCTCAGACATCTTATCTTATATCCTTCCCATGCCATTAAATGTCACATAGGGCTCACACGGTCGCCAATTTTTCCTGTCTTACGGCGAGTCTTTCAACTTCATCAAAGGATTTTATGCCTATTAATCTGGCCTCTCTTAACAAGGTCCTCTTCAGAGTTTCATGCAGTCTGCCTCTTTTTCTTTGGCCTGTTGCGTTCCACTTGATAGCTTGTTTTGGGATTCTCTGACTGTCTCTTCTTATCACGTGACCAACATAAGTCCATCTCCTTTTCCTGATCACCTGTGAGACTGGTTGTTGTTCAGTCATCTGTCTTATCTCTGCATTGTTCTTGAATTCGTTCCACTTGATGCTGAGTATTTTCCTTAGGCATCTGTTTGCAAAAGAGTCTAATTTCTTGTCTATTTCTTTAATTGTTTTCCAGCTTTCACATTCATAAATGAGGGTGGATATTACATTTGAATTGAATAGTCTTAACTTGGTTTTTGTGCTTATAACTTTTGAATGCCATATGTTCTCAAGATTCCTGAAGATAGATGCTGCTTTTGCAATTCTAATTCTAACTTCCTTTCTGGTGTCACCATCCTGGTCTGTGTAGCTGCCAAGGTGTGCAAATTGATTGACTTCTTCAATATCTGTTCCTTCTATGTGAAGAATGTACATCTTATGATGTACTTAAAATAATTTTGATTGTTTTTCTTTCCCTCATGGATTTGATTAATTTTTTTATGCTTCACAATCTCTCTCTGAATAAATAAACCCCACAAAACAGTGGTGGAGGTATGTGTCTGAAAAATAACCATTTTTAGAGTCAGTTCAGGACAGTGGAAAGGCACAATCTGAAGCAGTTTTGTATGGAGCTGAAGTTAGAAGCAGTTTTGAGTGTAGTCAGAGTTGTTAAAAATGTAACATTTATGTTGTAGTTGGACAATGAAAAAAGTAAAAGAGTCAGAGTTGTTAAAAATGTAACATTTATGTTGTAGTTGGACAATGAAAAAAGTAAAAGAGTCAGAGTTGTTAAAAATGTAACATTTATGTTGTAGTTGGACAGTGAAAAAAGTAAAAGAGTCAGAGTTGTTAAAAATGTAACATTTATGTTGTAGTTGGACAATGAAAAAAGTTAAAGAGTCAGAGTTGAAGGTTTGACATGCTGACTCTGAATCCTAGTCACAGAAGAAGTCTTTTGTACACAAAAACAAAGATGGAAAACATAATTTTGGAGTGTTTTTTGTTGCTACCAAGTATACTGCAAGTTATAACTGAGAAATGATGAGGATTGTGTCTAGTGTATTCTGATTTCACTGGAACTGTGAAGCTCTTGTTCTTTGTGTGCGGGGGTGGGAGGGATTTGGGGGGGGGGGTGATTTTGAAGTACATGCATTATGCAGAAGAGGGAACTGATTCTATGGAGACTTGTGTGAGGATGAGATTGTGTGAGCCAAGATTGAGCTTCCCAGAAATCATAGAGGATCTGTGTTGATCTTATCCTATCAGCAAAGCTAGATCTTGCAAGCCTGCACTGTCTACAGAGACATAAGACCCAAACTTGGCGTTAGAAAAAAAGCAGTGAATGAAACTGTGAGGCACACCTACTGCTGACAACAAGATTCATGGAAGCAAAGCCGTGCCCTTGTCTAGATGGCTGAGAATTTGAATTTTAGTGCAGAAGTCAGTCTGATGCAACACATCAGTCTGTTACTTGAAGTACCACACAGAAGTAGGATAGGGTGTTGGTTAGCCTTGGCTCATAGGCTCGAATAATCGTGCAGTCACTTTAGCACAGTCATCTTTTTGCTTCAGATGTTTTCTAGAAAAAAGTGGGTTTTTTGTTTGTCATTTTTCTTTTCTTTTTTTTTTTCAGCATACTCACCTGGAACACAGTCACTGAATGATAATCTTCCCTCCCCACTTATTCTGCCCGGTGATAACATTGACACAAGCTCCCCTTCAAGCTTCTTCAACACCTTAGGTTTTACAGAGTCAATCTCCAGTCCCAGCAGTGTCACCAACAACAGCTGTGGTATTCAGATGGACAAGATTGATATGAACACCAATCTCATGTCTCCATCCTCTAGTACATTTAACCCTGGATTAGTGAAACAAGAGGTCAGTAATACTTTCTATGGGAAGCAATGTAAGTTTGAGAGCAGTGCTTAACTCATCCCATGCCATAGTCGCTATAGTGATAACTTCCGGTTACTGAGTTGCATGCCATAGACATTATAGTGACAATTCATATGTTTCATTAAAACAACTGGTGTAATATTTAGATTATACATATTTCGTCTGTGTTTCTGGTGACACTTTTCAAAATGGTGAAAGAGTCCCTATTTACGAGCGATGCCGAACGAGAAAAAGGAATAGAAACATGGAAAATTTTCAATTTTTGATGATGTAGATGGGGGGTATGGACACGGCCTGTGACCACCCCACTGCTCTTGAATGTATCCCAATTAGATCTAGACATATTAGACAACTGGAGAAGTAGTTAGGAGGTTATTTCAGACATTAATTTAGCGAGAATGCAACATAGAATCACCATACGAGATCGACAAGTAGATCTAGACATCTCAGATGGTAAGTAGTGCACATCTAGACCTAGCCGATGGTGAGCTGGGCACAATGGTCTAAAAACATCACATTACTTCTTTTTTCCTAAAAAAATTCTCCATTTATGAAATTTTCATACGTTTAGTTATACTTTGAAACATAATAAGTACACGGAAGTACATGGAAATACTGTTTTCCATTCCATTTTACAACTATACCCCCTAACATATCAAGACCCGCGGTTTTTGTGTGGCATGGACGGGAACGTCTGCTTTTTTTTCTGGGCACGGGAAGAGTTAAAAGTTGACTAAAATGTAGATGAATTATTCCAATTTATTGTCCCATATAGCATGGGTCTTATGGAGGAGCCTATCATGGCAATCTACCTGGTAGACAGTCTGCTGTGTGTGTATTTTTAACTAACAATTACTAGTAAATTATTGATTAAAAACGAGAAAAACTGAAACTTGGAGATTGTCAATTACCATAGATGTTTTATATTATCAAAAACCAAGTAAAAAAGCAACCAGTGAAATCAGTTGTGGGATAACCGGGCCAGCAGACTAATGCTGCTTAATGTGCATAGAGAGGAACCAGCCAGTTTTGACTCTGGTTCAGCATGTGAGCATTTTGTCACAATTAAATCTCACTGTAGTTTTAGTAAATACAAAATTTCACACCAACGTTTAGTTCCCACAATATGTGTGTGATCGCACTAGGATTGTGTATATACACACACACATGTGCATATGTATGTGTACATATGCATATGTTTGTATATATGTGCATTTATGTTGATATATATTTGCATATACATGTTGAAAAAAATAGGTATATGTATCATTAAAGTCTAAAGTTTACTGTAAAGAATGGCTTAATTGTTGTATATTTTAAACAGCTTTACTACAGAATTGTTAGATTATAATGAATGTGAGAATGTAATACAAGTTTATTACATGCAGTTTTATAAATCAAATTGTGGGGTGTATAGACAAGAGCCGATTTTAGTTTTTGTCAGTCTTATTATGTTAAAAAACTAATGCTGAGTGCCTGTGACAGAGTGGAAGTTGTATAATGAAAAGCAGCAGAATGTCAGATAAGCCTGCGTGTCCAGTTCTTAACCCTTAGAAAATAAAGTTAGTTTGTGTGTTCTTTTCTCCCCCAGACTCTCTCTCTCTCTCTCTCTCACACACACACACACACTCTCTCTTTCTCACTTTCCTCTCATATCTTCCACACACCCCCCCCCCTCCTCCTCTCCCCCACCACTCTCTGTCTCTCTCCTACTTTTCCAAGCCATTAAAGTTAATTTGCTGCTGATACAGTCTATCCCCATTTATCTCTGCTCTAAGCTTTCTCTGTCTAGCTGTTTACTTAAAGTTCTCATAAGTCTTCTTCTGCATTCTCACTCCATCTTAGCCTTGCCCTGCACTGTACTCTTTTCTGTTCCAGATATTATAAAGCAGACATTCAGAATGCAGATGGCATTGTAAAATCAGTTGATTTATAAAAATGTACAGAGCTACCAAGCAGTATTTATTCTTGCTTCTAAACAATATACATCAAAGCATTTGGATGATATTTGACATAAATTACTGAAAGACGAAAAGAAATCCACGTAGGTGGAACAAAAACAAAAGAACCAAGTGGTTTATACTGAAACAAGTAATGTAATGTGGATCATTTACCTTGCATTGATATGAAAGTAGATGACAGAAGAGCGGAAATGTGTTGTTCCAGTGTTTAATAATTATGCTGAATGAAATCTTCATATATGTTAGTGCCTGACTAATTGTCAAAAGGAGGACAAACTAATAATAGTAGATATGCAAACCAAAGTGTTCTAAAAAAAATGGTGGTGTAGTTTAGATACCAAAGTAAAAAGTTCAGCAGCTAGAAAGGATAAAAGAGAATACATGGACAATATGGCCAACAAAAAAAAAAGTAGAGGAGACAGCAAAACTCTATATAACATACAAAAGAGACTAACAGGTACTATTGCATCCAAAGAAAGACCAATCCTTAACAATGTACTGGCACCCTGTTAACATCAAGTAGAGACCAAAAGCAAAGATGCCCCGAACACTTCCAAGAAATACTTAATCGACCACACCCAAAAGAGTTGATAGACCTTGAAACTGACTTACCAGTCCCACAACTAAATGTCAACCTAGACGAAATTACATTGCTTGAAATTGAAACAGCAGTGAATTTAATGGCTAACAACAAAGCTGCAGGTGAAGATGAAATAACAGCCAAAATATTAAAAGCTATTAACAGTGACAACATGGGCTAAGTACAGAGAATGTTTAATAAAGTTTGGAAAGAAGAAAAGGCCCCTTCTAAATTAAAAAAAAAATCATTGTTAAAATACCAAAAAAAAAGCCAACCATGGCGATTGCAATAACTGGTGAGGAGTAATCTTACTATCAGTTGTCATCATCATCAGGTGCCGTGCCGACTGGCGTTGGCTATTATGCTTCTCCAGAGTACCTGATCCTTCATGCAGGCCGTCAGCTCAGTTGGTGATCTCCTCTCACACCATCTTGTCAAACTGTCCATTACCATTTCTCTTGGTCTTCCTCTGGATCTTCTTCCCTCTATTTTTCTTGTTGGTATATTTTCAGTGCCCCCTCTTCTCATAGCATGTCCTATGAAGGTACATTGTCTCTCTCTTATTTTTTTTACAAGATTTTTTTGTCTCTCCAGCTCTTCTCATACATTCTCCATTAGTTATTTTTGCTGTCCAGGGGATTTGCAACATTCTTCTAATAAACCACATTCCTGCTGCTTCCAATGATTTTTGTGCAGACCTGCCTATTGTCCATCAGTTGTGCCAAAAGTATTTTGCGAAGTTATTCTGAATAGAATTAAAGATATAGTGGATCATGCAATTAGAAAAGAACAAGCAGGATTTCGAAAAGGGAGAAGCTGTCTCAGCCAGATCTTTACCCTAAGAATAATATTTGAAGAACATATTGAAAAGCAAAAGAGTATGAATCCTGAACTTCATGGACTTTAAAAAGACATTTGATAGCATACATAGAGATTCATTGTGGAGAATTTTAAGAATATTTGGAATACCATCTAAGATTGTCAGCATCATTAGGGACTTCTACAATGGATATGTTTGTGCAGTCAACACAGAAGAAGGAGTGACTGAATGGTTCCCGATTAAAACAGGCGTGAAACAAGGATGTATATTATCTCCCTTGCTTTTTTGGAATTGCCATAAACCTTAATGAAAAAAATACTGCACAGATAAAATGGGCATTGACTGGGTAAACGAGACCCAACTGGAAGATCTTGATTTTGCAGCTGACATAACTTTTATCAGTCACAATGTGAAATCAGTGCAAGAAAAAACAGATACCCTGTCCTCAATAGCTGGTAAAATAGGACTTGAAATTAACAGAGAAAAAAACAAAAATAATGAAACTTTTCATTAACTACGAAGGAAGAATATATGTAGAATGAACAGCTGTTGAACAAGTAAACCAATTTGCATATCTTGGCAGCTACATAGACCAGGATGGTGACACCAGAAAAGAAGTTAGAATTTGAATTGCAAAAGCAACATTGACCTTCAAGAATTTTGAGAACATATGGCATTCAAAAGTTATAAGGATAAAAACCAAGTTAACACTTTGTGGACCACAGTTATTTACCCTGAAAAACCCCCAGTTCCCAGCCATTTTTCTGAAAAATGAACTTTTTTGAGTGGATTTAGAAAAATATGCATACCTCTACTCACCATTGAGATAAATTAATCCTCTAGTACTTCTTGAGTGTGTGATATCTTGTGAAACAGTTATTTGGATGCAATGGGACTTGACAACTTTTACAAATAAATTTTGTTTCACTCTTTTTCTCATTGACCAAGCACACCCTGCACTTCCTAGATAATGCTTTTTTAGTGCCTTCAACCTCGGGGTTCACCAGGACATGATCCTTTACTATTCCAGATAATCATTGTTGTGCATTGTTGATACATGCGGACAAGTCTTTTGTCTTTCCTTCATCAGTCAAAAGCTGCTGCTTCGGTTTACACAACTCTTGAAATTTAGGTAAAAAATAATCCAGCAGAGGTTTTATTTTGCTAATTCTGCCTGTTTATGGAAGTGTCTGAGAGTTGTCAGAGAAATGCAGAAATGTCAGAAGATGCTCAAATTTAGCTCTGCTTATTGTTTTTGAAAATATTGGTGTTTCCAGAAGAGGGTCTGTTGTCCAGTACTCTTTCCAGTGTGGCTTCCTAGTCTGGCCCATCAAAATGATCAGTCCAAAGAATTTGTTAATGTCCGAATGTGTTATATTTTCAGACGAAAAGGCTGTAGGTTTGTTCATGTGTTGGGTCTGTGCACAGTATACATTTTCAAGATGAGCTAACAGTTTAACAAAAATCATTGCCAAACTTTGTACTGAAAATTTCCTCTATGCTGTCTGGTTTGTTTACATTCATTGAAACACCAGGATTTCCTAGAAATTTTTCAAGAACTGGTGTAGAATCAATGTTACTCCACACACCTGTATCACTGCTAACTATATCACATGAAAAATGTGAAATACTTACTGTTGGAGCATCAAATCCTGACATTGAATAACAGTCACACTGTCACTTGAATTTTCACTTCTAGTTATTGTATTTTTGATCTGATTGCTGTCACAGAAATCACTTTGAAACACATCGATTTCATTACTAAAGTCATTAAACAATGATTTTTAGTCATTGACTGGGGCAGTCTGACAAAAAAATCAGAGCATAATTCATTGTAAATTGCAGTGTCATTGAGAGAAGCATGCTCTGCCATTTCCACAAAATGTCGACTTTGCGAGATCTCATAAACATGTGTTCATGACAGCTAAAACAGCAAGATTTCTATTTTTTAAAAGTTACAAAGATTGAAAACAATATTTTATTATATTAACTTTGCAGTAAAAATACAGACAACCAAAAATTACTTTAAATAACAAGCTAGAAACAGTTTAAATAAGACGACCATCGAAAACGGCATATCTGCCTTTCGGCCAACAACGCATGGAAACTGGAAAATGGATTTTCCCCGTCTTTGGCCCTGGAAGTGTTAGAAGAGATCAGTTTAGTGGGAATAAAATCCCTTGATGAGACTGAAGAGCTTGCTGAAAACAGGAAATCTTGGTAAACTACCATGTGAGCTCTATGTGACATTTAATGGCACAGGAAGGATGTAAGATGTAAGTTAAGATCCCAGGTTTATTACAGGGAACACACTGGATTCCTTTCTTACCCCCCTACCCGGAAAAAAAAAAAAGGAAAACAATGTTACATCCCAGTTGAGGATCGTGTGTTCTCAAGCATACTAATTGTGGCAACAAAATTGCTTTGATACAAGGAGCAAAGAATATATATAGGGTTGTATAAAAATGAGAAGAAAATTTTGTCTTTATGCTGAGAGCATTAGTGAGGTACAGAAGAAGCTGAAGAAGAGCATAGAAAATAGGTAAACACTTGTAATAATTGCATTTAAAGAAACATGGAATTGACAGCATAATCAGTGGTGGATTGGAAGGAGTCAGTTGGGTATGTTGAAACTGAATAGTAAAAACTGGTGATTATAGACAACTGGAATTCATTGTGTGGGAATGAGCTTTTAACCAAGGTGAATCTTCAGATTTCATGTTCTGACTTTCTTTTAAGCTGTTTCATTTTGAGATTTTTGAAGAATTTCTTTCATTTCAGGTTGACACTACTTTAATAAAACAAGAGCCTTGTGAGATGAGCTGTGAGCATCATGATTATGGTGTGAACCGTAATAATGATGTTGATTACATCATGGCTGAGGTAGGGGAGAGCATTCTGAACTTAAAGTACTAGAGCATTTCCTCTGATAGGCACTTTCTTGTGCTATTTTGATCTCTGTACAGAAAACTTCCACATTAACCATTTTCGCTATCGAGCAAAAATTTAAAGATCACATAGAAAATCTATAATAAACACAACCTCCAGTTTTTTTCACCAGAGACCTTTTTTAAATTTTGGTTTATGTAGTAATTTAAAATTTGAATCCCCTGATCAGAGAACAAAACCAGATAGATATCCAGTTAAAAAAAAATGTGTTTCTGCAGAGCCAATTAAATAGCTCATGATGGGGAAAGACAGTCCGATGAGGCATGGCCTCCCACGAGGGTAATGACTTAGATGGCATCTGTGAGTGTTAGATTTCGAATGCTTTTTTTTTTTTTTTCACTTTCCAGACTTGAACTACCATTTCTCACATGATCTTCAGTCTTGAAATGCATCTTGCCTATTCTGCCATATGAGACTAGTGTTGGAAATGGCAGCAGAAACTTTCTCTACTGTTCACAGTGCGTGCTTCACACCCTTTACGAAAGCCTTTTCGGCTGTTGTAACAACTGAGGCTAGAGTGAAGAACTTGTAACGAAGCATCATATTGGATGGGGACCATGTCAGTGTGGCCTGTTTTATATTCTTTAACAGGTTTAGAAGCAAAGTGCCTCACCGTTAGGCAACAGATAAAACCTTACCTTTGGTAAGCTGTATAACCATAGTCCGGGGCACCATAAGATGCTAGGATATGGTCCACATAAGGTTTGTTGACTAAGAGTGTCCAACTGACATTGTGTGAGGTTATTACGAAAATGTAATTTATTCAAATTAATATTGTTACTTAAGAAATGTTGAGTTCTAGGTTGATGATGCTACAGAAGGAAATTATCATAGCTACAACTGATTGTGCAGTCAATAGTAAAATTTCACGTTAAGTAATTTAGCAAAAACTGATTGGTATAGATGTGGCCCCCATTCGGCTCATGGATACAATTGTGACCTCTAGGCCTTTTAAATTTGGACATCCCTGAACTTCACATTAGTGTAATCCCTTAAAACAGGTCAGATAATCTCTAAAGAAGCATTGCTACAATATAATTTGTATACTGAAACAAAAATTATTGTGCCGTAAAAGCTCTTCATTTAGACAAGTTTTTATATTGTTTCCAATTTATAGAAGTCTATACATTAAATATACTTTTATAGTAACAAGGAGGTCTAGGAACAAGCAGGACAAGAGCCTATGAACCTACAAGTTATGTCTAGAAAAGGAAGGTGGTTTGGCCACACACTGAGGAAACCAGACACCAGCATAACGAGGCAGGCACTGACATGGAACCCCCAGGGAGATGGAAATCAAGGAAGGTCCGGAACTACTTGGAGAAGGGAAACTGTGAATGTGCTCAGAGACAAGAGATATGCATGGAAGGAAGTACAAATCCAAGAATAGGGATATTTGATACTTTTAGACGTTTTCAGAATCAATGATAGATCTTGTTTAAAAGCCATACCTTTCATTCCCATCATACTAGGTCCGAGAGACTCCTTCAGACACCCGCCGTTTACTGATTGCTCAAGTTACAGATGCTATTATCGAGGCTCACATGGCCACCACAATCAACACTTACGCTAATGTTTCAGAAGCCAATAAAAAGATGTCTAAAATGAAAGAATCGCATGATGTGGTGAGTTGAACTGCTTATGTTCTGTGTTTACTTGAATATTTAAATAATGAGATTACATAATTTCAGTGAAATCATCAAAAGACTGAAATGTTTAGCTACAATTTTTTTTTATTTTTCCAGTTTTTTTACAAGTTCACAAGACAGATTTCTGCTTACATTGATAGCTTAGATCATATTTGTTCTTGGCATGTCTGTTTCTCTGCTGCTTGTTCAAACTAAAGCTTTACAAAATGTTGCAAGATCAAGTGAGACAGGAAAAAAAAGGTGCAATCAGAAATAACGAACACGATTAACATTTTGGCAAAAAGCTTTCTGTCAGGTGAAGACAATGGAAAAGCATAAAAAATTTGTTTTTTTAAAGTTTGTATCAAATGTCAGGCTTTTGTGTGCATCCAACATAAAATGCTCTTGAACTTGTGGTCAAAAGCACAAGGCTGAATGAGAGCTGAAACATCAGATTTGAGAGGAGGTTGGGGGGGGGGGAGGTCAGAGAGGAAGATATGAAAATTGGTCCTGGCAGGTAGATAATGAAGTGTGGAAAACAAGGCCAATAGTAACACCCCCCCCCCCCCAGACATAGAAAATGTGAAAATAGAAAAAAAAAAGTCCAAGAGTAGAATAAGAAAGATAAGAAAAGGTTAAAAAACAAATAAATAAATAAATTGAGAAATCAAACCAAGTGGGTGAAAACAGCCAGCTTCAGAATAGGGTCATTGATCATCAAGAGCTTTGTGAGCTCTCCTATAAAGGAATATTGATGAGTAAAATATCATTTCAAGATTTACTAAAATGTTCTGGTATGTATTCTGATAGTTTATCAGAGATAAATTACATCTCATCGTAACAATGCATGTCTTCTCCATTCCAGCCTGATATCTCTAAACTTTCACTGAGTGCCTCTTCTGTATGGCAACAGTTCCTGTCCTCAATGGTACCAGAAATCACAAAAGTGGTCAAGTTTTGTAAGAAGCTTCCAGGTTTTTCAGAGGTTGAGCAGGATGACCAGATTCTGCTCATTAAGCAGGGCACATTTGAAGTCATGGTGGCAAGGTTCTGTGTTCTTGTGGATCATGTCAATGAGATGATGTTTGACCCAAAACTTCAAATGAAGTCTCCAAGGTGAGTTTACTTTATTATAGGGAAATAATGATTTTAATGGAGGAGCCATTTTCCTGAAATGAGTGTCATGGAGAGAAAGGCTTGAAATTGAGAAAATCTTTTTTTTTTTTAAATTTAAATTAGGAGCAAAGATGACTATTTTATTGCAATAAAACATTGATCTGAAGCAGGAGAGCAAGTGTTGTGCATGTTCCTTAAGGTGAGGATATTCTACAGCATTTTTCCATATTTGAATGGGATCTTTTTTTGCTGACAAACGACTTCAGAGTATCATCTTCCGAGAGCTCATTTAACTCCATCTGCAGCTTCTCTGGGGCCTCAGAGTGAGGGTTGAAAAGCCAATTTGAGGGTCGTGTCGTGCTTCTCAAAATCTCTGAACCTTTCATTGTATTCCTTGATTAGCCAGTCTATAACTGATTCATATTGCCTGAAATGTTCAGAAGAATATATTTTTTTCATTAATCATTTTTACTAGGTGAGAGAAGTGCTCTTCAGGAAACTCATTTCAGCCAAGAAGTGCTTTAAGAATGTTAATTTTGTTCTGAATATATTTATTTCTCACCACATATCATATATATACTTGCAATGAAATTTTCAAGTTATTTTGCTTTGTCATTATATCGCACAGAAAAGCAACATTGCTATGAAATGCCTTGCATGATAATTCACAGTGTTCATGCCTTTCCTCGAAAAATTGGATTATTTGTTCACTCAAATACAAAACTTTGACTAAAACCTGTCCCTGTGATAACCAGCGCACTTTTGAATGTTAGAGCAAATCAACACTAATTACCTCATTATCCATCATTAGCATCTCATGAAATTGTAGATGTCTTACTGATTTTGCTCGAATATAATTCACAATTCCTACAACTTTCTGCAAAGTGTCATTTAAAACAGTGGATTTGGCACAGGTTGATGCAAAATTCAGTGAAAAGAGATAAGGAACAATTTTTTATAATTAGGAAACTATGAGGCTTTGGTATGGTAAAGTAAGAGAACAAATTTTGTAGGATTAGACCTCAAAAATCGTAGACAAAGCACTTTAGTGAGACGTGAGAGAAAGAAAAATCACAAGAGTTACCTGGGATTCGAACACGGACTCCGGTAGAACGAGCAGCCGTCTAGCCACGAGAGAACAGCGTACTATCGACTTAGCCAACTAGCACCCCCAAAAAAGGTGTTTTGTTGACATAGTCTTTAGTAACTGCTCAGCAGACATGAGGGATCGTGACACCTGGAAAGAAACGAGGTCGTGACACAGAAATTCCTTAGCTTAGATTCAGTCTCTCTAGCAGGTACCAACTTTTCTGTTCGGAGACGGAAGATGGTGACTTGTTCCTTTCTGTTTAGCATGTGATAGTCATCATGTGGTGGTGTTTGTGGCTTCCTGTAGGTTTTTATCATGCTTTTCTTCTGATTATAGGTGATTGGTATGACTGGTTGCTCCATTTCAGTGCCCTCTTTGGCCAGATGGTCAGCTTTCTCATTGCCTGGTATCCCACAGTGGGAGGGAATCCATTGCAAAGTGACTCCATTGGATGCTCCATCTGGTCCTGGTGATTTCCTTGGTTTCAGTTTATTGACTGCTAGGTCTAACTCGCTGCGTGTGATTGGTGCATCCATGACCTCCACTTTTCTGACTTGTTCCTGTTCTTTCTGTGGGTCAATGCGCACTGCACGCTCTTTCTCTGGATGGATATCAATGTTGCAGTCCCGTGCAAACATGCGAGCAAAGTGATCTGCTACCTGCTTACCTGTAAGAGTTTTCCCATCCTCTATTAGTGTAATCTTTGTACTTCTTCCAGTACTCTCATCATTTAACTGTTTGATTAGTTTCCACAGTTTCCTTTCATCCTTTTCAAAGTTTAGGGACTCTGTTTTCTCTCTCCAGCTTTCCCGTCTGGCTTGCAGCTTTGCTCTCTGAAATTTGGCCTTAGAATGCTGGTAATTATTGTGGTGTTCTTGGCATGGTCTATTTTCTGCTTGCTTTCGAGCTGCTTCCACATCATCATGGAGTTTTCCTAGCTCACTAGACCAGTATGGTTTATAGTCCCTGCGAGGTCCTCTGGGAATGGTTTCACGAGCGGCCTGAAGGATACAAGCATTGAATTCCTTCACTATGCTTTTAATATCCTTACCTTCTATTGACAGCTGTCCCACCAAGATACCTGTACGATGTCTGTACATTGTCCAGTTTGCTTTTTTATAGTTCCATCTGGGGAGAGGGCTACTGGTGTTAAAGAGTTCATTTTCTATTGTCAGGAAGACTGGTCGATGGTCGCTACCTCCAAGTTGTTTTCCAACTTCACGTGTAATGTTCCACTTCAGATCTGGAGAGTGGAATGCCAGATCTGGTGTTGAGGTTGTACGCCAAGCCCTTGAGTAAAATGTTGGGGGATCCATTGGCTGGTTGATCAGGAGAAGTCCATTATCATCCTGCCAGCTCTCAACTTCCTCTCCTCTCTTGTCTATGTGGTCATAGCCCCAGCTCTGGGAATGGCTGTTAAAATCACCACAGACCATCAGTCTCTCTTTGTGTGGGATTGTTTCTAAAGCAAGTGGGCGGTCATTAGGACAGTAATAGTTAAGGAGGTGGAAATCTGTATTACTACTTTTTAGTAGCAGCAGCAGGCCATCTTGCTCACAACCGAGAGGCCTACAGGAGTGCTGTTTGGGAGGCAAAGTTCCGCAAGGGACATGCAAAGGAATGAATGACTTTTTAGATGGATCTGATATTCGGCTCCTTCCATGAACACTCCCACCTGACATGCGCCAATGTTATTCTTAACAAGTGTGAGTACTCCTCCTTTTCTTCTGTCCTGTCGGTCTGATCTAGAACACTGGTAGCCTGTGATTTTAAAGGCGGCATCTTTGGTTAGGTGTGTCTCCTGTATGCAGCATATACTTACCTGCTCTGCAGAAAGTATGTTCTCTAGTTCCACCTTTTTGCTATAGCCATCTCTAACACTGCTGACACCCTCAGCATTCCACTGCATTATTTTACGTTCTTGCTTTTTGGCTGTTTTCTTCCGTTGTATTTTTTGGCCAGTAGCTCTACTCTCATGTCTCCTGACTCCACAAGACGAACTGAGAGGACCTCCAGTAGACATTGAGTGTTAATTCATGCTGCCGATCAGCATTAGTTCTTCTTGAAAGAGGCAATTGTTTGTATATGTTAACCTTATCAGGATCTAAGCATCCAACAACCTCTATGATGCAATCTTTTATAATTTCTGCATCACTAAATGGCTTACCTTTTTTTCTCAAGTATATACGCCACTTTATAAGCAGCTTCTGTAGTTGTGTTTCTGATACTCTGCACTGATTGGAATAACTGCCTCTGTTTTTGCTTCCCTTCTTTCAGTTTTTGTAAAGCAATCTTTCGGGATTCACCATCTAGCTTAACGTATTTATTGTCCTTTTGAGTAATGTTGATATGCATTTTATTTTTTTACTGTTGAAATCACAGAGCAAGCAACTCATTTTATCCTTCTCAGAAACAACATAGTATTGCAATTCTCACTCATCGTTAAACACTCTGTGTTCTTCTTTCAGTGACCTTTTCGTTTTTTTTCAACATGGTGGAAAAAAAAAAATGTAATCAAATGACAAACACACTCTAAAGGAAGGAACCACAAACACAGTACTCGCTATGCCAGCCAGTTAGTAACTGTCACCACAATGTTGCCAGAAGGTGGAGAAGAAATTTCAGTTTCAAAACTAGCGTCAATTCTTTTTTGTTGCAATCATGAATTTATTTCTTCACATATAAATTTGAATGAAAATGTTGAGAATTTATTCAATGTCACACACCAGGTACCTCCTTGTACTGTGGTTTTACGTCCTACATGTGCCAAGGCTGAGGCACACTCTCCTCTATGTGACACACTTCGACTCGCACATACGACCACTGCGCTTCACCACCAACTCCAAACTGATTCGCTAATATGTTCTCTCATCCAACCTTTACTCTTCCTCCACATTCTCCTCTGAGTCTCATCATGATATATTTATTCAAAGGCGTGATGTTAAGCCACACCAGTTCTGCGTTTGTCAGCATCTATTATTGGGTGTAGTGTCTATCACCAGTTCCTCATACCAACGTCGCAAGCAATGGACATTTTGGGCAACCTCTTTTTCGCCTCCAAGAACTACAATTAAATAAGCGATACCGCCTTATAGTGGCCAGATAACGGCTTTTACCGAGAATCATCTCTTAGCGGAATCGCCATATTGCCAGAATTAATTATATATGTTAATCAATGTCATATATATAACAGTATGAAAACTTGTTTAAGAAGGCTGCACATCATGCTCTAAAAGGCCACAGGTTCCCCACCACTGTCCTTGTACAAAACTGGCTTGGCTTTGATTAACAAATGCTGAGTGACTGACTGAGTGAAAGCTGTATGATGAGGGGCAGAATGTTAGACGGGCCTGGATGACCAATTTTTAACCCTTTGAAAACAAAGTATGTTTGTTCATTCGTTTGTATTTCACATAAGCGCAGTTAACTACATTCGCAGAAAAATTTTATGTTCGTAAGCAAAGAAGTATTAGCACATAGCACTACAGTATGCCTGGTCAGCATTACCTATAATGATGAAAAGGAATACGATTAATGTGACTTTCCATGGTCATGAAAATTGGTCTTCCATTTTGTTGCATATATCTTTACAGCATCTGTTTGGAATTTATGTGCGTGGACACAAGTTGTGTCCACAGAGGGCTAGCATCAAATAGACTGTAATATAGTAGAATGTTCTAAACTATTTTCAGATGTATAATTCGTGAAATGCCCATTGGTCCATTTCTGGATGAGTTTTTCCATGTTGCCAAGATGTTCAACCCGTTGGGTCTAACAGATGGTGAAATTGGCCTCTTCACTGCAGTCATCATGATATGTCCAGGTAGAGTTGGACTATGTTACAGAGCTTTGATTATCTGATGGATATTGACTCTTAACACAGACTGGTTTTGTTTTTATTAAAGAATAGAGTGTATAACAAGATAAGAAAGGAAAACAAGTGACTCTTTGACAGTCGGCATATGACCTTTTTGATTATGAGGCACTTGAGTAGTAAGTAGCTTGTTAAGTGGTTCATGCACTGTTTTTAATGGCAGCGATCAGCGGTTGAATCCTGGCCAAGTGTGTGGCACAACCTGGTCAGCTAGAGAGGGAAAGACAATTTGGTATAATGCTGATCATTTAAACATTGTAATCTGATGGCAGGTTAAGGAAAACAACATGTAATTTGCTGACAGACCAAGGAAATAGTAGTTTGCTGACATCATCATCATCATCAGTCCCCAGAACTTCCAGTGGAGTGTGAGGCATCAACAATGATTCCTCAGCCAGTCCAGTCTTGAGCAAGTCAGGCTACCTCAAACCATGTCTTTCTCGCTCCCTTTAATTCTTCCCGTATTTTGCCTCTCCATGTTCCTAATGGCTTTCTTTTTTTCTTTGAGGTGTCCAAGTCAGGGTGGTATAGAGGTGTCTTGTTTTTTTTTTCATTTGTAGTGTGTGGCCCAGCCATATTTCCATCTTCATCTTTTGACCTCTTTAGTACTGTTCTCTGTGCCTGTCCGTTTGGTTATTTCTTCATTTATTATGCATGTTTCTCAGTGTATTCTTAGAATTTTCCTAAGGCATCTTCCTTCAGATCTTCTCAGTTTGCTTACAGTTCTCCAATTGATTCTCCACGTTTCAGCTACATATAATAAAACAGAGCTAACAGCTCAAGGAGACTATGAGTACTATCACCATTATTTGCCTGTATGTGTTCATGGCTGAGGGTAGGGTTGAATTTGCTCTCATTTGGTCCGAGTGAATTATGGAACTGGAAGAGATAACAGAAAGTTCTTATCTGTTCATAATTGTAACAGAGATGTTACTACGAGGGTTGATTGATAAGTTCACGGCATAAGGTACAAATACTTGAAACACACAGTTGATATTAGGTGCATTTGTAGATCAGGTTAATGGAAGGTTAAACACCAAGTTTCAAGAAATTAACTGCAACCAATTTTTTTTTTTTTTTACCAGCTACTGAAGTGGTAAGGGGTGACTGAAATTGAGAAAATGGATAAAATTTCTCATCGAGCAGTCATTCACTACCTCTGCATTAAGGGCTTATCATTTGAAGGAGATCCATGAGGATATGTTAGAGACTAGGGGAGATTGCCCCTTCTTACAGCACAGTGAAGAAATGGGCAGCTCAATTCAAACATGGAAAGGAGAGTCTGGAAGATGATCCCTGTCCAGGAAGACCAAGAACGATACCCACCGATGAAACCACCGGTAGAATCCATGACATGATAATGGAGGATCGATGACTAACTGAGTAGTACATTGCTACTGAGTTGGGCATCTCCCAGGAATGTGTTCATGCCATTATTCACAATGATCTTCAAGTGACAAAGATCTCTGCTTGATGGGTCCCAAAACTTCTTGGATCTGATCACAAACAACAGTGTCTCAACATGTCAAAAGACAATCTTTGCCATTTTTCTGCAGATCCTGAAAAGTTTCTTCAGCAATTTGTGACTATGGATGAGACTTGGGTTCATCATTTTCAACCAGAAGCCAAAGAACAATCAAAGCAGCGGAAACACCTCATGGATCCCCACCTCCAAAGATGATTTTTTCTGCAGGCAAAGTACTGGCTTCCATCTTTTGAGATTCAGAAGGTGTGCTATTGGCAGACTATCTTCAAAAAGGCAGAACGGTCACCAGAGCCTATTACACTAATCTTGTGAAGCTATTCAGGTCAAAAGCGTTGAGGGAAATTGACGAGAGGAGTCATCTTTCATCAAGACAATGCTCCAGTTCACAAGTCGGCAGTGGCAGTGGCTGCCATTCATGGATGTGGCTTCCAGCTTCTTGAGCATCCTCCTTATTCCCCAGATTTGGCCCCTTCGGATATTACCTGTTTACCAAACTCAAAAAGGACCTCAGTGGTCGCAGATTTGCTTCGGATGATGACGTCATTCATACTGTAGACCACTTTCTACTGGCACAAGATGCTGACTTTTACAAAGAATAGATCCGTATGCTCCAGGATCACTGGACTAAGTGCATAAACTTGTAAGGGGATTATGTTGAGAAATAACCCAAAAAAGTTGTCCACAAATAATCTGTTGTACCTTATGCCGAGAACTTATCAATAATCCCTCGTATCATCAAAGGATAAAAATTGATGAATGCTTTATCCTGCAAGACATCGTTGATGATCAGCGAATGGATGCGTCAGCGCAGGGCATCTGGCATATAACCAAGAGGCCTACAGGAGAGCTGTTAGGGAGGCAATGTTCCACAAGGGACACCCAAATGACTGATTGACTGACTTTATCCTGTCCGTGCACTGTAATGCTGGTATCAGAGTGTTGTGATAATACATTAGGGTAGGAATTGGCATACCTTTCTATATTGCTGGAGCCTTCCAACTAATGCAGCCCGCTACCTATTTCATTTAATGACTTTATTCCAAGACATAACTAGAATTTGTAGAACACAGTTACAGCGAGTTGCAGATATTTACCAAACTTTATCATTGTCTTACTGCACACAGGACAATTTATCTGTATGGTAATGTGACAGTGAAGTGGTTTTTTTTTTTGTTTTTTGCAGTGAATAAAATGATCACTGACAGAAACAGCAAGAATCAAGTTTTTAATCTGTCATGGTTAACTTTTAGCAACAAGAAAAAAAATATTTGCTTCATATATGTAAAAAGTAGCCAGGAGAAGAAAATTAAATATTAGAATAATGATTTTCAGCTGGTAGATTTTTCCATAGCATAATGCTGCTTTTCTTGGCTATGATTTCTAGAGAAGCACTGTCAGGAAAAAAATGTAGGTAGTAAAAAATGGTTTCTAATCACACACATACACACACACACACAAGTACTACTGCTTGCAAAAATAATTAAGAGTTAAAGCAAAGTGCTGCCTGCAAAGTTGTACCCTAAAGGTTGATAGTGTGGCTGCTGTAATCCATCCATTCTTTTGTGTTTTCTTTTCTGGAACCATGTCTTTAGCTGTTGTTATTAAGATATCTCTAGCCTGTGTAGCCAGTTCATCTGGTGTCATCTCCTCCTAAAAAGTGTGTTAGCGATCATTAGCTCATTTTCCATGCAATACGCCATTAGATTTTCACCTGCCTCATTTCTGTGTCCTATGCTAAATTTCCCCACAACATATCCTTTGTAATTCTTAACCCTTTGGAAGTAAAGATCAATCAGTCAAGCGTCTTCTGCTCTTTCTGTACCAATCTTTGCATTAAAATCCCCCATTATTAATAATCATCATGTGCCATGCCGACTGGCGTTGGCAGTTATGCATCTCCAGAGTACACGATCCTTCATGCAGGCCGTCAGCTCATTTGGTGATCTCCTCTCACACCATCCCATCAGACTGTCCAGTATCATTTCTCTTGGTCTTCCTCTTGATCTTCTTCCTTCTATTTTTCCTGTTATAATATTTTCAATGCCCCCTCTTCTCATTGCATGTCCTATGAAAGTACATTGTCTCTCTCTTATTTTTTTTACAAGATTTTTTGTTAATTTTATTAATACAGTACCATTTTTCCATACCTGGTCTGTTGTCATTTTGTAGTGTGTTATAAAAGTCTTCTACTTCCTCTTCTGCTGCTGATGTAGGTGCATATGTCTGGATAATTGTTACATTTCTAGGAGTGCCCTTAAGTCTGATAATGAGGATTCTATCACTTACTGGATTGTAACCTAGTAATGCTTTTGATGTTGATGTTAATTTGTCCAAGTAAAAACCCACTCCATTCTTTCCTCATAATTCTCCACCAGAGTATATAAAGATACCATCATTCTCACTCTTGAAGTGTTCTGATCCTTTCCATCGATGTTTGCAGATTCCCAAAATGTATATCCCCGTTCTTTTCATCTCATCACTTATTATTTGATATGTTCCTTCACACATACTTCTCATATTCCATGTTCTACTCTTATTTTTCTTTTTAATTTGATGCAGTATTTTTCCTTAGTAGCACCATCAGGATTGTGTCCATCATCACAATTACTAGTACTGACCTCTGTCTCACACTCTTCCCCAGTGTTAAAATTAGATCTATCTGGCCTGGGGGACTCGCCACCAGATCTTTTTCCTATCTGACCTTCCATGTTGCTGTTTGGGTTTCTTGGTATATTTCCAGAAGGTAGTTTACCATTGCTTTCTTTCCAGGCAGTGAATGATTGTAGTCAGAGATTGTAGCCATTGTCCCTACATTGAAATCATCTGCCTACCATCATAGAATGGTGACCATAACCAACATTATCTGTCAGCTGCTCTCCCATTCCATCCACCACCTGCTCCCATGGCTTCATGTCACCCTGATCGAGGGGTTATATGGGTACTCCACCATGCCCAAGGGTGTCCCGTAGACTGACGGAGGTAAGGAAGCATCTTACTTCTCCTTTGACAAGGGATACCCCTACCCAGCTAACCAAAGTTTATAATAGGGTGGTGGAAATCTGTGTAACACAGTTTGTTGTTTGCATAAATCTGGAGCACAGATAATTATACCAACATGACAGCACACCAGAGCTGACCAAGAACCTGTCTCAACTCTCCATTACTGTTTCCACTTGCAAAAACAGCCTGGTTAATGAGCTGGCACTTACTTTGCTCCTGATGATAATGGAAATCAGCCTGGTTAATGGGCTGGCATTTGCTTTGCTCCTGATGATAGTAGAAATCACCCAGGTTAATGGGCCGGCACTTGCTTTGCTCCTGATGATAGTGGAAATCAGCCACGTTAATGGGCTGGCACTTGCTTTGCTCCTGATCTAATCAGGTCTTCAGGATGGCAACTGGAATCCACTTCCAATTTGATGCATTGTTTGTGCTTAACATCTTCACAGCATTGGCTGCTAAGAACATTATGCTCACATCTCAGTGAAGATAGAGCAGCATTACATAAGTCTCTGTGACTGATTTATTTTCAGAAAGAACAGCATTATATAAGTCTCTGTGACTGATTTATTTTCAGAAAGAACAGCATTATATAAGTCTCTGTGACTGATTTATTTCTAGATAGAACATCAACATTATATGTCTGTGTGACTGATTTATATCCAGATAGAACACCAACATTACATAAGTCTCTATGACTGGATTATTTCCAGATAAAACATCACATAAGTCTGTGACTTGGTTTATTTTGAGATAGAACATTACATAAGTCTCTATGACAGGTTTCCAGATAGAACAACATTACATAAGTCGCTATGACTGGTTTATTTCCAGATCGAGAGGGGCTAAAAAATCGGACAGCTATTCGCACTATTCAGCAGCTGTTCCTGCAAGCACTTTATTATCTTCTGAAACAGGGCCATAAAGGTAACACTTTTTGTGCTTTCGCAAGGTACATGTATTTGTGTGGCTTACCTTAGTGGCTAAGTGGTTAGTGCATGCATATCTCATAGCTAAAGTTGGTGGTTCAGATCTGACTAGAGACAGCTGGCCACCAAGTTGTATCTCTCATGGCTAAAGTTGGTGGTTCAGATCTGACTAGAGACAGCTGGCCACCAAGTTGTATCTCTCATAGCTAAAGTTGGTGGTTCAGATCTGACTAGAGACAGCTGGCCACCAAGTTGTATCTCTCATAGCTAAAGTTGGTGGTTCAGATCTGACTAGAGACAGCTGGCCACCAAGTTGTATCTCTCATAGCTAAAGTTGGTGGTTCAGATCTGACTAGAGACAGCTGGCCACCAAGTTGTATCTCTCATAGCTAAAGTTGGTGGTTCAGATCTGACTAGAGACAGCTGGCCACCAAGTTGTAGAAATGCTTATCTGATTAATGAAAGTGAAGAAGGAAAGGCTTCCAGGTGTGATGCTGACCACATCACTCTAATGTGCTGACAGGTCAAGGAATATTTGAGCACTAATATTGTTCCTCTTCCTTCTCCCAGCTGCATCTGTGGCATAATAGAGCTGCTGTTTTTTTTCTTGTTGTATCATCACAGCGTGGTTTGTTATTTTTTAAAACTGTATTATTGAGATAAATCATAGTAGTTAGATTATGATGCTGACATTTCTTTATGAGCATATGCTTATGTTTAAGTATTATTATGTTTATACTTAAAACATTATTATGTGTATGTTTAAATATTATTTGAGTGAAGGAGTAAAACAGATGATAGTGAACTGCATTTTAAAATGATACCAACTGAACTTTGCTTGATTCACAGCAGGCAAATGCAACTGAAGTTTATGCTGTGCTTATTTCTTTTCCTAGTACCAACCACATACGTGGCTTTGTTTAAAAAAAAATTACGCAGATACTTAACCACATCAATATGGTTCATTTTAGTTTCTAGAGATTCAAATTTTTAACTTCGGCATAAACTAAATGTGGGTGTTGCATCATATCCCTGTAAGAAAATGGTGGGTGTGTTTATAATTAATTCATTGGTTTTAGTCTTAAGATTGTTTTTTCGTCTCATAGATTATTAGAAATTTTAAACATTTTCAGATGCTGACATGACATTCAGGTCCTTAATGTGCATGATACCAGTGTTCCGTAAAGTCAGCGATGACCACGCTAAGTTCCTAAACAGCATTAAGATGAAGTCGCCCTCAGAGTTTGAGAGAGATTTCCCTCCTTTACATCAGGAAGTGTTTGGTACAGGTTCATGAGTGCTAAGTTAGGTTTTTTTTTTTTTTTAAAATCTGCCTTTATTTTGAATCATGTTTCTGACTTTGAATGATGTTGCCAATTTCAATATTCAGGGTGTCCCAAGAAAAGTGTATATGCTTATAAACATATATATGTAAGCACACAGACTATATTATAAGTGTAGGTTCTTCTAAACTTAGTATTAGTTGCGCTAGAAATCTGGTAATTAAAGAGAAATAAACTCCAAACTTGATATCTTACAGCTGCATGATAGATAATAAACATCAGTTTTTTTTTCAGCTGTCCTCTCTGTATAAATAGTTGTTTTTCAAGCATGAAAATAAACAGAAATTAGGCTGGGAAATTCCTGTACATGGCCTGTGTTCTAGTGTTTCATCAATGAGGCTATGTATTGGCAAGGTGAGAAGCTCCTTTTGTGTAATTCACATTCAGAATGTTTGATTATCAAGCAAGCCTTGATTTTGTAAATTTCATTTTAAAACAATATTTCAGAGGTTTGAAAACTCACAACAGCTTGTAGTAATTCTATGTAGTCGGTGTCACAGGATCAAATATGGGCAGTCAAGGTTATTCCGAGACAGTAAAGGTTGAAAACCATACTTCTAGAGCATTAATGTTATTTTTATTTGAGAACATTATAGCAGGCACCACCAATTTTCTGTCACATTGATGTTGTGACACATTTGAGCCTAGATCTTTTTTTAACATCCTGGCCAGTTTCATGTAAAGATAGGCTTTTGTTGTTGTTGAAGTAAAATGTCAAGGTTTAAAATAGTTGAAATATTTGTCTGAAGGAGGGGAGTAGTTCCTCTGATGATCTAGAAAGCTGTGTGGTTGTTCTTCTATGGGTAATAGTGTCCTGCACAGAGCTTACATGTCGATGTATATATATTTATATGATATGTACACATTTCGTGGGACTCCCTGTTATTTACAGTCAGGTTGATTACATCTACTATATGTTAAAACTAGTTTTCATATTTATGCTATAGAAGGTGGCAGCCTGGAAGGGACTTGTTCTGCATTTGCTAAAGTGTGGTTTGTATGTGAACTTGAAAATATAGGTCTAGGCTGACACTTGAAAAGTTTTATCATCAAATTCAATATCTGTAGGTCATCTTTTGAGTTTAATTGAATATCCTTGTGCATGCATGTGGATGGGAGAGAGAGAGAGAGATTGATGTTTTGGACCATATTACAATAGATATGATGTGTTATTGGTTGTGTGCACACAAAGAAGCAACGCATAATAATTGGCAAGCATTAATTGCTAAATGCTAATCACTGTTTTTCTAAATCGGTTAGTTTGTGATATTGCAAGCAGTTTAATCAAGAATGCTGTTCTGTAACAGTAAATCCTCAAGCTTGCCTTAATTTTGATTTGGAGACTGAACAATGAAATGGCAAAGTAATGTTGATACTGTTGCTCTTGCTGGCTCAGCTGTTGTAATAATTCAGGAAGAGTGTTATTTATTGTCAGTCAGTGGTTCTTCTGCAGTAAATGCCTATTGAGATTTGGTGTTATCCGTACCTGAATCTAGTGTTTTTACAGGAGCTAGTGTGTTTGTTGGCTGTTCTACCTCTGAGCTGCTGAACTAGTGGGCATTTTGTAGCTAATGTCAAGTTAGCATTTGGCATTGTCCATCTGTAGATTTAGTGTGCTCCATTGACGTTTTAGCTCTGTAGGTAAATGGATTCAGATGTGGGCTTTGATATTGCATTAATGTGGAACATAATCAGTTTCCTAATCTTAGAATGTAGCTAGGTTCTTGTGTCCCAATAGAGAGGGTGTAGCTACATCCTCGTCATGTCCCATTAGACTTAAGGTGTAGCTACATCATCATGTCCCACTAGAGAGACTTAGCGTGTAGCTAGGTTCTCATGTCCCACTGGAGAGACGGGGTGTAGCTACATCCTCATGTCTCATTAAAAAGACTTGGGGTGTAGCAACATTCTCATCATGTCCCACTAGATTTAGAGAGACTTAGCGTGTAGCTAGGTTCTCATGTCCCACTGGAGAGACGGGGTGTAGCTACATCCTCATGTCTCATTAAAAAGACTTGGGGTGTAGCAACATTCTCATCATGTCCCACTAGATTTAGGGTGTAGCAACATTCTCATCATGTCCCACTAGATTTAGGGTGTAACTACATTGTCATCGTGTCCTACTAGAGAAACTTGGGGTGTAGCTAAGTTCTCATAATACCCCACTAGCAAGAGAGTTTTAGGATGTAGCTGTTGTCATTATGTCCCATAGAGAAAGTTTAAGGTGTAGCTAGGCTCTCACTTTGTCCCATAGAGAAAGTCAGGGTGTAGCTAGGCTCTCACTATGTCCCATGAGAGTGAGAAAACCTTACTTTACTCATCTAAAAATATGCCCCTTTTTTCCTTTGTATATTTTGTTCCAGTCCCATGTAACCCACTCAGGAGTTCTGAGATCTGTAGGCCAATTTTTTATTATTTTTTTTTTAAGCAGATTACTACTCTCTTTTTTTTTTCTCTCTCAGATTATCTGTTTGCTGTTTGTGTTTACCCTTACATAACTTGCTGGGTTATCACAGTCAGCAAGTAAAGTGTGAATTAAGTCAGTAAATACACATAAAAGTAGTTCACTGTTTCAGTGTAACAGCACACAGAAGTCATTATAAGATCATAGATTTAGTGCATGATTAGAAAAATGAAATGGGGTATAAAATGGTCATCACTACTGAATTTAATTGATGAGGAAGAACAAATAAAAAAAAAAGAGGATTAGAATTACTGAATAAATTCATTCTTTCTTTTATGTTCATGTTATAAGTATGAATCCACTTGCTGAGATATATTAGGATAGTCAGGAACAGTTTAGAGAGAAAGAAGGTGTGCGGCTTTGTGAAGATGTGAAAGAACAAGATAATGGGAAAACATTTGAAGCAAGAGTAAATGTGTAGTACATAATTGTGAAACTGCAATGTAAATATACCCACTAGTGTGAAATAAGATTGGAAGTGTGTGAAGTTTGGAGGAAATGTAGCACATGAAATACAAAACAACATTGAAAGTGGAACATGTGAAGTAGAAGGGGAAGTGTAGAACACGCACGTGAAACTTGAAGTGGTGTTTGTCCTGGAAGCTCCATGGTATAAATGTGCAAAGATAAAGTCAAAAGTATACAAGTAGAAGCACAGACCGGGTAACGTTTCTTGAGAAAATACATATTAAAATTATAGAATAATCAATATTATGTTAATATATTTGCCATTAGTCCCGTACATTATAGAGGCCAGATTTTTCATGCTGAAATCTTTAGCATGGAGTATTAAACCCAAATAATGTTTGGGGTAATTCTCTGCTGCCATGTAGTGAAGGAAGTGAGGGTCAGGTTTCTGAGAATAATTATGGGAACTCCTTAATTAACATTAATGAGCGGACAGGACCATCATGGCATCTAAGCAATGTTTTCCGGCATGGTTATTTTTTTTTTTTTTTTTAACTGAAAACATAACACGAAGGAGGTTGAAATTACAGAATGATGGACATAATGTTATTAGATTATGGAATGACATATAGGATATTAAGATAGTAAAATGATGAATAGAATGTTAAAATTATAGACTAATGCATAGGATGTTAATTCTGTAAAATATGTACAATATGGTTATAAAATAAAGAGTAACGTATTGATGGAACAGTGCTCAGGATTTTAAGATTATAAAATGATGAGTAGCGTATTAAAATATGGAACAGTAAAGAGGATTTTAGGATTATAAATGATGAGCAGCATGTCAAGATTATGGAATGGTGCACAGGATTTTAGGATTGTAAATGACAAGTAGCATATTAAAATTGTGGACCAGTGCTCAGGATTTTAGGATTATAAATGATGAGTAGCGTATTAAAATTATGGAACAGTGCACAGGATTTTAGGATTATAAATGACGAGTAGGATATTAAAATTATGGAACAGTGCACAGGATTTTAGAATTATAAATGACAAGTACCATATTAAAATTATGGAATGGTGCACAGGGTTTTAGGATTATAAATGAGTAGCATATTAAAATTATGGAATGGTGCACAGGATTTTAGGATTATAAATCATGAGTGGCATATTAAAATTATGGAACAGTGCACAGGATTTTAGGATTATAAATGACGAGTAGCATATTAAAATTATGGAATGGTGCACAGGATTTTAGGATTATAAATGATGAGTAGCATGTCAAGATTATGGAACAGTGCACAGGATTTTAGGATTATAAATAATGAGTAGCATGTCAAGATTATGGAACAGTGCACAGGATTTTAGGATTATAAATAATGAGTAGCATGTCAAGATTATGGAGTGTACAGAAATGCTTGAGAAGACTTGATTGTTGTTTAATCTGCTTGAACTGAGAAGTGAATGTGTTCTTAACTGCAGCTAAGCTCTTTTCTTTTAATTCTTCAGCCTAGTAGTCTAGTTTAGCCGTGTTCATACGTTTGTTCTGAGTTGTACTTTGTACTGTTACATTACAGGTGATTAACATTTCTCACATGTCATATTTGATCTTCAGTATTCTTCAAGCTCTAGAGGGCAACTTAAGAAATGTGTTTATATCATCATACATTATTGCTCAAAAATGTGTTCTGGATCTTTTTTTCTTATGAAACATATTTGGATGCTTAAAGTGTCCTTAGCACATCAGGTATACATTACTTATGTTATATGTAAATGGCAAAGTGTAACAGTTGGAAGACTGGTCACACCTTTTCTCTTAAACCAAAAATTCAGAACTGAGAAAGCTGCTTTCTGTGTTATGGTTTGTGTAATTTATCATCTTTACTTCAGGACCACAAATATTGTATCATTTGATCACCTTCAGAAAGTGTTCATATCATTTTTGTGTATTTTGAAAATTGGGAAGGAATGTTTGTCAGAAAGTAGGTGTAAAGAAACATATCTTGAGGTGCGTGTGATTAAATGCCAGTACAGAGACCTGTCGAGGCTAATCATATGCACTTTGCTCGAATACTTTACTTGTCGGTACAGATAACTGCTTTTAGTGTTTTAAAGATTTCTGGTTATCTCGGCATGGGCAGAATTGATTAGTGTGAAACTGATCATTTGTTTTTTTTTTTGTTTTTGCTTTTTTTTTTGTTTATAATAAATAAACTTCTGGCCAAAAAAAAAAAAAAATTAAATGATCAACATAGAAATGCTAAATCAGTTCAAGATTCCAGTCCTACATGGAACATTTGACCTTATGGCCAGGTTTTTCCTGAATTTAAAAAAAAATTTTTTTTTTTTTGCAGGGTGTAGGAGATAGTGATGGTGTATGTGTTGGTTGATTTATTCTGCATTCCATTCTTTTTTTTTCATTCGCTTTTAGTTGAATCTTTTTGTTTTGCTGTTTTTCACAACCTGTTTTCCTAAGATGTTATCAAGGGTTGTTTACTTCATGATGCTCCGTCTGTCATCTGTCCTGACACCGTCTGTCAGGTTTGTTACTCAATTATTTAGCGTCTGTTTGTGAACATGTAACATCCTAGATTTTTGTGGCCAGTTTGGAAAACTGTAAAAGAAAAAGTGTGAAAGTAGGAGATGGTTCTGGGATAATCCGAGATGACTGGCTGAGGACAAGTCTGAATTGAAGATCTTATAATCATGATTGACAAGAAAGAAGTTAATGTCTGTTTTATTATTGGATGTTTTTGAGTGTGTGTGCACTCCCCACATTATATTACATCCATTGGACCAGGTCAGATGTCTCTTACAAGAACAGAATTGCTGTCCAAATTAAAGATAACATTTAAAAAGTGCACAAATTTAATTTTATGTTATAAAAAAACCTAGGAAGAGGTATTTATATCCAGTGATTCCTCTCCCCCCCCCCCCCCCCCTTTTCTAGACACAGCTTTTTGGCAGTGGTAATGCATTGAATCTTTTTGTAGTTTCATGGGATGTCCAAGATATGGCATTTTCAGGAAATGTTTGGCTTTCACAAAGATCTGAAAATGATGCATGAGCATAAGTTTCCAGATTATTCCAGCATGTTCTACTTAATGAGCGTGTTCAGATTTTTCTCAGTCACTCTCTCTCTCTCTCTTTTTTGCCATTGAGTTTGTCTGTGATTGCAGGTTCCACAACTTGGGTCTTTTCAGCCGATTTTTTTTTTTTTTAAACTGAAATGTAATTTGCGGTAAAATTGTACATAACTTGAGCATGAAGGACATGTGGTGCTATACTACAGAACTGACTCATTATGATGATGGCGGTGGTGACGAGACATAAATGGCATTGACTGTAAAAAATATTTGTCGGAGTAACTAATTTTATGAAACAGAGAGATAATTTATGTTTATTATATTGCAGCTGCTTTTGTTCCCCCATGAATTTCCAGATAAGTTTGGTTAAATGTTATTTCTGATATCGCCATTCATGAATTCGAAACTGAACTTTTCTGCAGATTTAATTTTTCATTGTTTGCCACCTGGTCTTAGTTTATTGGTTATGTTATAGTGTAGAACCCATAATGTTTATAAAAATGCTCCTTTAGCATTCCTGATGTTGTGATGTGTTTGCTGTGGGCATCCCACTGTATGTTGCAGCAGGCCAGATAGCCTTGCAGAAAGCTTGGCTTGATCCTGCCAGGGTGATGAAGTGATTGGTGCTCAGGTTTCTCAGATCAGTCCAGATAGAGGTGAGAACAGTCCAGATAGAGGTGAGATCAGTCCAGATAAAGATGCATCAGTCAAACAGCTGTAGATATGGGTACCTGGTTCCTTGTGGAGTGGGGAAATAAAGATGGCCAGCCATGATGCTGACTTCATCATTCTCTAATGTACTGACAGGTCAAGGAAAAGAGTCCCTAACACCATATATTATTAATAGGGTTTCTTTTACCCTTTTTTGCTAGAAATTCTTTAAACTGTGGATTAATATGAGTCTGTGGTAACCAGCAGCGCTCTTACTGGAGTGTAATGATGCCGTATATCTTGTACAGATTTGGCAGTACCATGCTCTCCAACAAAATATTGTTTAAAAACAAGTGCAGCATAGTTTTTATTATTATCTTTATTACACTTATGCCTTTAAAATCCTTGAAATGGTCTCGTGAATTTTGTCTTGGGGTGTTTTCAAAGACTAGCTATACATCTCAGGTACCTTCTCTTAATTGTGAAGCATAATTTCATGAGAGCATCTTTAAACAAAACAGCCAAGTAATTTTTATCAGTTTTGTAAATGGCATAATTCAGTAGCCATTCTTAACAAACAGTAAACAGTATGTGAATGTGTGGTAACGTTCAGTCATCATTGTTTTTTTTTTCATCAGGTACATTTTGATTCCACTATACAAAAACTTGCTGTTGCTGGCTTTTGTCTAATGGTCCACCAGTCCGTAATTTTATAAAAGCATTGGCTGTTAAATTCTTTGTGTTCAGCTCTATATCAGATTCTAGTGAAATGACTAGGAACAGAGATGATTGTACTAGAGCAATAGAATGATTGTTTAGGGTTTGTCAGTCAGCCTGTCCCAGCTCTTTTGGTTCTTCTGCTGATGTACACCTTTATCCAGACTGATGGTGGAATCCACAGTTAAGCCTATTTCTTGGGCAAGTTTGAGGCTCTTCAAGCAAACCTCTGTCACCCATTCTACACTATACTTCCAGTATAGTCCTTGTGATACATCATCACCACGGCATCAGCTGTAAAAACAACAAGGGTTCACAGCTCCATAGAGAACAGATCAAGTGTAAATGAACGAAAATCCTGAAGAACTACTGCTTTCTGTTGTTGTTTGTATTCATTTAAGGCAGATATATATATAACAACATTTTATATCAGTCATCTAAATCAAAAACTCATAGACTAATCTCCAGCCAAAGATGTAATGGGTAAACTGAAATAATGGGAACAGCATGAAAATAATAGTTTATTAAAAACAGTAGATAATGTCAGCAGGAGAATGCAGAATTGTAACTAAAAGTGCTGAATATGGTTCCAACAAAATCAGTTACGAAGTGTTGGTTCGAAAGTGTGATCAGAGATGCATTATGGCCTAGAGATAGACACCAGAACTTTTTGTAATAATTGCTACCAAATTGTTTCAGGGGGGAAAACTTATTAAAAATACAAAAAAAATCTGTGCTGACACTGTTTGGTGATTAAAAAAACCAAAAAAAAACTATTCCTCAATACTGCTATACATTAATTATGTATATATAGTAAGGCATATTACATGTTTCATTTGCCATAATACTGTTCCAGTATGGAGGTGCATATCTTCATAATTCATCTTGTAATGGTACAACTGGTATTTAGTACACTTTTATATGCTGTTAATTTTTATCATTCATTTTTCTATTATGAATTTATATCTTCAGATGCTTGTATTGTTTCATGAAAATATATTTAATAACGTTTATAACCGATGCTGCTTTCTGTGCGTCTACCAAGTACCAGTGGCAGATAAGTATTTACTTGCTCACAGAGTGACCTTTCCTTGCAGTTTTTTTTTTTTCCGTTTGTTGTTTATTTCAACATATGCCTTATATTTAGTTCAGGAATTGTACATTTGCTGAGCCAAATAAAATGTTTTATTGTATACTTCTGTTAACCGATTCCCAACACTCGAACATCTGCTGTGTGTTTGTGTGGGTGATTTTAACTTGCATATATTCAGAAAGATTTTTCAGATACTGTAGCTTTTGATATTGAATTTTAAAAAGAGGCTTCTGTGATTTCTGTTGATTTGTTTCTCGTGGCCTAAAGCTCTTGTTTAAATTCTTTTCCAAGATTTATATATAACATGTGATTGATGACGTGACAGCTGTTTTGTTTCTGCTTTTTTTAAAAATTGCCTTTTTGTGAAGAATTTTTTTAATTTGAGGAGATGAATTGAAGTGTGATATATGTAACTTTTCATTTGAGAACGGCTGTTTTTTGTACGAGTGTTTAACCTTTTAATTCCTACCAGTATTACAAGTTAACAGAAATTAGTACTGTCAGACACCGCAAGTTTTTGTAAAAGATGGTGTCTGATTTAGTAACAAGGCGGTTGTATAGAAAGTAAAGTTAATTTAATTTAGGACAAGTTCATAGGTGTAACGATCCCCCGAGTTTCGTCCAGCTTTCTGATACCGATGATGCTCATTCTGTGAGGCAGATGTTGACTGTATGTGTGAAATGATGTATTTTAAAAAAATTTCTCATCACAGCTTTGTAGTCTTCTTTTCTGTCTCCCAGGAACTGTGAGCTGGTGTTTTTTTGCAGCAGTTCCCCGAGTGTGACGGGGGGTGTGCAATATTTCTTTAGCCGAGTCGGACACCAGGAAGACTTGGCAGTCCCTGGCTGTTGGCCTAGCTAGGCTGCCGACAGGTGGGACAGGGTCTTGGTCATATATGGTTCACCAACCTAGACGCTGGCATATCAGTTGTTGTGGGTTGCTGACTGCCAAATTCGACATTATCTTGACCCCCCTGGACAATTAGTATCAGCAAGAGTTTTTATTGGACGGTTTACCCTCGACAATGTACCAAGCTCCCATATTATTTCAACTGAGTCATCTGGAGATGAAATGGAAATAAAACTAGTTATTAGTTTCAAGATTCTAAACTTACAAGTGAATCCAGAAAATGTTTTGCTGCAACACCTGAACCAACAGAAGCAAGCTAGAGTGGCCAGATTTTTCCCACATGTCCAGTCATTTTATAAAGGTTAAATGGGGTAATAGGCCAAATTTGTTTTTTCATTTCTCATGTACATGCAGTGTGTGTGACAAAGCATATCTAGGGCTGGATGATCTACTTTCAGACTTGAAGTTTTAAAAAATTAACACGAACTAGAAAAGACTAATTCATTTCCATTCTGTTGTGCCATTTCGTGCAGCAATCATATTTTTTTTTCTTGAATGTTTTATTAAAAAATGCTGTTTTACTGTCAGACTTAACCCTTTTTTTTGTGTGTAAAATTCATATAAAGATAAAAAGTGTTTTATCACACTTTTATCTTTTGGCACTTTTGATTTACCTACAGACTATTAGCATTGCCAATATATTAATATGTTTCTTGTATTTGTGTAATACTTTCAGATATATATTTACATATATTATTATTATTATATATATATATATATATATACACATATTGAAACACTGAAGGCTTTATAAAATATAGGAACTCATACAATAACTTCTGTACATAAGAATTTTGCTCAATAGCTGGCTTGTCTGTCTGTTAGTGGTGTGTGTTTGTGAAACGAGCAACTTTTGGTGGTAAACAGGAACATCTGTTAGCAGCATTATTTTCTTTGCAGTTATTTTACTTATTTTCAGTCATTATTGAAGATATTTTATCGTCTTGCTCCCGAGATCTAAAAATTTTTGCTAGAAAGTTTTTATTCTAGAAAGCATTTGTAAAATTAAATCACATACAACAGTTGTCTTTAAAAGAAAAAAAAAAACGGAGCTGTTTTTTTTTTCTCTTCTTTTTCTCGCTGCTATAAATTTTGAAGCTGCTACCTACTTTTTTTTTTTTTTCTTGTTTTTCCCTCAGCTTGAGTGAGATTTGAAGGTTCTGACTGACGTATTAAGGTTCATTGTTTTGGTCTGTTATGTAGAAGAAAAAAAAAATGTAATACATGATAAAATATACAGAGCTGCTGATACAGTGAGTGCTGCCTACATTAACCACGTACTGCATTCTCACTTCCATGAAATCTCAGTCTTAGTGTGTGTTACAGCCTGAAAATACCACTTCAGATTTTCTAGTTATTAAACATGGGGAAGACTCACATGGTCAATGATTTTCTGTTACGCAGAAACTTTTCCGCTTTTTTAAAAATATTACAGCGAGATGATTTTGTTTTTGTTAATAGCTTTCTGGGTAGATCTGAGGAATGTAGAGATAGCTTTCTGGGTAGATCTGAGGAATGTAGAGATAGCTTTCTGGGTAGATCTGAGGAATGTAGAGATAGCTTTTGTGCATGGATTTGAGGAATGTAGAGATAGCTTTTCTGGGTGGATCTGAGGAATGTAGAGATAGCTTTTCTGGGTGGATCTGAGGAATGTAGAGATAACTTTTCTGGGTGGATTTGAGGAATGTAGAGATGGGTTTCTGAGTGGATCTGGGGAGTGTAGAGATAGCTTTTCTGGGTGGATCTGAGGAATGTAGAGATAGGTTTCTGGGTGGATCTGGGGAGTGTAGATAGGTTTCTGGGTGGATCTGGGGAGTGTAGATAGGTTTCTGGGTGGATCTGGGGAGTGTAGAGATAGCTTTTCTGGGTGGATCTGAGGAATGTAGAGATAACTTTTCTGGGTGGATCTGGGGAGTGTAGAGATAGCTATTCTGGGTGGATCTGGGGAGTATAGAGATAGCTTTTCTGGGTGGATCTGGGGAGTGTAGAGATAGCTTTTCTGGGTGGATCTGGGGAGTGTAGAGATAGCTTTTCTGGGTGGATCTGGGAAGTGTAGAGATAGCTTTTCTGGGTGGATCTGGGGAGTGTAGAGATAGCTTTTCTGGGGAGTGTAGAGATAGCTATTCTGGGTGGATCTGGGGAGTGTAGAGATAGCTTTTCTGGGTGGATCTGGGGAGTGTAGAGATAGCTTTTCTGGGGAGTGTAGAGATAGCTTTTCTGGGTGGATCTGGGGAGTGTAGAGATAGCTTTTCTGGGTGGATCTGGGAAGTGTAGAGATAGCTTTTCTGGGTGGATCTGGGGAGTGTAGAGATAGCTTTTCTGGGGTGTAGAGATAGCTATTCTGGGTGGATCTGGGGAGTGTAGAGATAGCTTTTCTGGGTGGATCTGGGGAGTGTAGAGATAGCTTTTCTGGGGAGTGTAGAGATAGCTATTCTGGGTGGATCTGGGGAGTGTAGAGATAGCTTTTCTGGGTGGATCTGGGAAGTGTAGAGATAGCTATTCTGGGTGGATCTGGGGAGTGTAGAGATAGCTATTCTGGGTGGATCTGGGGAGTGTAGAGATAGCTTTTCTGGGTGGATCTGGGAAGTGTAGAGATAGCTATTCTGGGTGGATCTGGGGAGTGTAGAGATAGCTATTCTGGGTGGATCTGGGGAGTGTAGAGATAACTTTTCTGGGTGGATCTGGGGAGTGTAGAGATAGCTTTTCTGGGTGGATCTGGGGAGTGTAGAGATAGGTTTCTGTGTGGATCTGAGGAATGTAAAGATAGGTTTCTGTGTGGATCAGAGGAAAGTAGTGTATTTTATAGTGTTTTACCTTCATTCAGCCCTTCCTGTTAACACTTGCCCTAGGTAAATAAAAAGTGCCAGAAGGTATCATTAGTTTACTGTGTACAAGTTAGCAGACCTTGTGGTTCTAGTATGCATCATCCATTGTATCTGCGCTATTGTTGGTTGACCTTCTACGTTAAAACTGCCTTACTGGATTAGATTTCATTTGTTTTGTACAGTGTAGATTTCATCGAGATAACGCTATCAGGGACGATCGTTTAGTCTTTGATTAAACTCGTATCTGTGGCTTTGATTTTGTCCAAGCATGGGAAATATGTACATATAGTTGTATATTTGTGTTTTCTCCATTATTTGATCTAAATATTTATCTGTGGTTGTTCAAGTCATTCAATTATTCTTATTTTTGTTTTCATGTTTCACTACATGATAATATGTTAATTTCATAACAACCTCCATAATGATTAAGTGTTGAGATGATTATTTTTGTCTGTGCCATGTCATCCACGCGTTAACAGAATAAAAGAATGATAATGCAAGATTGTTATACGACTTATTTTAGGAGAAAGGTGGAGCCTGTATGTTGATTGTAGCCATGTTCTGATAAGTTATACAAGAGACTGTCTTGTTTGTGGTCATATATGAAACTCCCGTGTCCTGTCTGTAGATTCTGGTCATATATGAAACTCCCATGTTTTGTTTGTGGTCATATATGAAACTCCCATGTTTTGTTTGTGGTCATATATGAAACTCCCATGTTTTGTTTGTGGTCATATATGAAACTCCTATGTTTTGTTTGTGGTCATATATTAAACTCCCATGTTTTGTTTGTGGTCATATATTAAACTCCCATGTTTTGTTTGTGGTCATATATTAAACTCCCATGTTTTGTTTGTGGTCATATATGAAACTCCCGTGTCCTGTCTGTAGATTCTGGTCATATATTAAACTCCCATGTTTTGTTTGTGGTCATATATTAAACTCCCATGTTTTGTTTGTGGTCATATATTAAACTCCCATGTTTTGTTTGTGGTCATATATTAAACTCCCATGTTTTGTTTGTGGTCATATATGAAACTCATGTTTTGTGTGTATACTGTTCAAAAAAAGAAACGCAACACTACTGTAATCATAATGGACACCAAATTTCAAACTTGTATCAGTATTTTATTTTACAGAATTAGTGTTTCAATCTTGGCATGAAGAAACTTTAACAACGAAATGATGTTCATTAAATTTGGTTTGGACTTTTATTCTTTGCGACTGAGGCCTCCGTTTCAGTAAGGTTTATGGCCTCCTCTGGCCTGTATCAGAGAACAACATCTCCCTGACATGGATCTGATTAGCCGTTGGTTCTGCTGTTGTGGGATGGCTGCTCACTCTTCTCGCAGCGCAGGAGACAACTGTCAGAGATTGGCTGGCGCCACGTCTTGCTGGTGGACTTTCTGTTGAGTTCATCCCATAAGTGTTCTATTGGATTCATGTCTAATGACATGGATGGCCACGAAATGGTCTGGATGTTGTTGTCAGCAAGGAGCTGGGTGGTGAGTTGTGCCGCATGACGTCGAGCGTTATCCTGCTGAAAAATTGACCCTGGTGCAGCCAGAAGTGGATGTGAGGACGAATTTCAGCGACATATCATTGAGCATTCAGGCGTCCTTCACTTTGCACCAGGTCACTTCTTTCCATGAATCATCCACGCATTTCTGGGCGTAGCGCTCATGAACTCTGCAGTAAACTCCTCTCCGTCTGTCGTGTTGCTGGAGCAGAAAGAATGATTCATCACTAAATCAAACCCTTCTCCGGTCATTCGCAACGGTCCATTGACAATGCTGGTTCGCCCACTGCAGTTGGTTGTGCTGATGATGGTCTGTGAGAACAGGACCTCATTTCCTGATGGATGGTCCTGTTCAGTCTATGTTTTTGTCATTTCCTGATGGATGGTCCTGCTCAATCTTTTTGTCATTTCCTGATGGATGGTCCTGTTAGTCTGTTTTTGTCATTTCCTGATGGATGGTCCTGCTCAATCTTTTTGTCATTTCCTGATGGATGGTCCTGTTAGTCTATGTTTTTGTCATTTCCTGATGGATGGTCCTGCTCAATCTTTTTGTCATTTCCTGATGGATGGTCCTGTTAGTCTATGTTTTTGTCATTTCCTGATGGATGGTCCTGCTCAATCTTTTTGTCATTTCCTGATGGATGGTCCTGTTAGTCTATGTTTTTGTCATTTCCTGATGGATGGTCCTGTTAGTCTATAGTCGTGTTCAGTCTTTTTGTCATTTTCTGATGGATGTCCTGTTCAATCTTTTTGTCATTTCCTGATGGATGGTCCTGTTAGTCTAAGGTCATGTTCAGTCTTTTTGTCATATCCTGATAGATGGTCCTGTTCAATCTTTTTCTTAAATTGTTTTCTGATAGCTTTTTTCTGTTCAACAAGTTCATGCCAAGGATGGTTAAATTGCTGGTGTGATAAGTGGAAATGATTTGTTTATCAAGTAGTGTGAGGGTGTTCTGAAGCAAAAAAGTTTTTGTTCCTCTCACCAACTGCTTCCTGGATGTCGTGAACTTGGAAACTGAATCCACTTCATCAAGTAACAACTGCAGCTAGGGCAGGAAAGTGACGAGCCACCTTCTAGTGTGCCAACAAGTCAAGGAAAATATAGATGCTAAAATCATCTCCCCCCCCCCCCCCCCCCCCCCCGAGTACATATATATAACATGACAGGCCTATTTTTATCTTACTTAAACTGTGGCACAACAGGCCTACCTTTATTTTACCTACACCATGGCATGACACATCTTACATCCTTCTGGTGCCGCTAAACGTCACATAGTTAAGATGTCCCGTCTTCGGCGAGTTTTTCAATCTCATCAAGGAATGTTATGCCCACTAAACTGGCCTCTTTTAAAATGTCCTCTATAGAGTTTCACGTGGTCAACCTCTTTTTCTTTGGCCAGTAGTGTTACACTTGATAGCTTGTTTGGGGATCCTCTGATTGTTTCTTCTCATGACATGACTGACATATGTCCATCTTCTTTTTTCTGATTACCCATGAGACAGGCCTACCTTTATATTACCTGGACCAGACCTCTCTTTATCTTACCTAGACTGTGGCATGACAAGCCTACCTTTATCTTACCTAGGCCATGGCATGAAAAGCCTACCTTTATCTTACCTAGGCCATGGCATGAAAAGCCTACCTTTATCTTACCTAGACAGTGGCATGACAGGCCTACCTTTATCTTACCTAGGCCATGGTGTGAAAAGCCTACCTTTATCTTACCTTGAACAACATCACAGGTGATAAAATATCCCTTCAGCGCTCATCTTCTTGCCTTATATGCCTTCAGACCCTCTTTCTTTATCCTGTTAGTTTTTTGTTTTTTTTTAAACATGTAGTTCCACAAAAAAAATTTTAAAAATGAAAAAAAAATCACTATCTGATCAGCCTTCATGGTTACACCTGCAGATATTTGAAGCAGAAACTGCGAGACACTGCAAGGAAAAATGATAACTTGATTCTCACAAGGTGAACATACACAGAAAGCACATACAACATCAACCAAATATACATATTTCATGGACAACAAACCAACACTTGTGGACTCAAAGAAACCAAGACTTATGATTATATTTCAGACCGTAGATCGGCCCAGTTAAAGTTTTTTCAATGTTTTATTGACCACAAATTAATAAGAACAAGGTTTATGTTTGCTACGTACTCCAGAGGTACCCTATAAACATCAAATAATTGCCTCATTATGAACTATATCCAACACATCATATACAGTTTTGAAAAAAAAAAAAACTGTTGTATCTTGGACATTGTCTGTCAATATATGTCACTTTAGTTTGATAGCATGTCACTTTATTTGGATAAACATCATTTTATCTGGACAATGCATCAATTTATCCTGTAACTTTGTCATGATATCTGAACTGTATCATTTCATCTGAAAAAATTGATCACCACTGCTGGACACTGCATACTTTTATATGGACATTACAGTGTATCATTTTACCCAGACATATCTCATTTTACCTTTTACCTAGACAATGCATCATTTTGCCTACACAATGTATAATTTTACCTAGACAACACATCATTTTATCTGGACAAAATATATCATTTCACTTAGACATATATCATTTTACCTAGATAACGCATGATTTTATCTGGACAATGCAGTAGAACGTCGATTATCCGAACTAACTGGGACAAGGTGGTCTGTTTAATGAAATAGTTCAAATAATTAAACATGCACAAATATACCCAGTTTATAACTTGAGTTCAGCATAAAATTAGTTGATGAATGCAACGGTGTTCAGTCAGTCATTTGCATGTCCCTTGCAGAACTCTGCCTCCCTAACAGCTCTCCTGTAGGCCTCTCGGTTGTAAGCAAGATTCCCTGCTGCTGGTGCATCCATTTGCAGATTATCAACAGTGTTACTGCTGTATTTTGAACTGTGATTTATCACACTAAAAAAGTGATTTTTTTTTTTTTTTTCATAGTCTTCCTCCTATGACAACCATCTGTATCGTCCAACTTTGATGCAAAATCCAGAATTTCAGTTTTCCTCCCCTTTATTTCATATATGGTGGTTCAACCAACATTGAAAATCTTAACAAGCGATGCAGTTTTGCCTCTTTCAAATCTGTTAATAACTGTTACCCTATCCTCAATTGATAACACGCTGCGATTTCTTTTCATTGTAGGTGACATCACGAACCCAAAAGTACAGAATATGAAAGTGAAAAAGAAGAGCTACACAATGTTAACCTGAAAAAAACAGCTATAAACTAAATCCGAAACACTGAATGATTCGCAAAACAAAAACATGTATGACATCTGCAGTACCACCCAAAAGACTTATATAGCTCAAACGATATTGAGAACTTTTGTAATATTGGTATTCCAAGATTTAAACTCTTTTAGACTGAAAGTTATATAATTATTTTTTTGGTGTACCACTGGTTCAGATATTGACAGTTCAGATAATCGACATTCTACTATATATCACTTTACCTGGACAAGGTAACATAATTTTATCTGGACAATAGCACTTTATCTCAATTTGCTGCTACATGCAAATAATATATATATTACTTTATTCGGACAGCACATTATTTTATCAAAACCAAATTATGACAATATATCACATGATATTTTACCTTTTAACTATAATATCACTCTTATCTGGACAATTCTACAAGCACCTTTCTGTACATTGCCTATTTATCTGTGGCACACCCAAGTTTACGGTTTCAGTGTCTGAAGCCATTTTATGATGACTATATTTCAATGCTATAAGTTTCACCAGCTCCTTCTTGTCACCATCTTCCTCATCTTCCCATGTTCTTTCATATAATAACTGCTTTAATTCCCATGTTCTGTCATATATTAACCACTTTAATTTCCATGTTCTGTCATATAATAACCACTTTAATTCCAATGTTGCCATATAATAACCGCTTTAATTCCCATGTTCTGTCATATAATAACCACTTTAATTCCAATGTTGTCATATAATAACCGCTTTAATTCCCATGTTCTGTCATATAATAACCACTTTAATTCCCATGTTGCCATATAATAACTGCTTTAATTCCCATGTTCTGTCATATAATAACCACTTTAATTCCCATGTTATGTCATACAATAACCACTTTAAAAAACACATTCTAGTTATCTTACTATTTTTACAATACTACAGCAATAATTTATTACTTATAAAATGTGATTTTTAACCACACTAAAGTATAGTTTCTATTTCCTACAATATTAACTCTTAACCTTGCTTTTTAATTCTTAACTGACCAAACATACATTCATGACACGTGGACATTATTTTGTAATTTAAAAAAAAAATCACTGCCACGCTTTATCAGGAAATGATTCGTTATCTATATTTTTAGCATTTATGGCAGTTTGAAATTCTTAACTCCTGACCACAGAACAAATCTATATGCAACTACATTTACTTTCTTTTTAAAGCTGTTTAGATGGCTCACAGCAGATCAAAATTTCAAATAAAATTGTTGGACCATATATTAACATGGGAGGAAGTTTACATTGAAATATCTAAAGAATCTTATGCCAGACATCTGATGGCCATTTCCATACTCCCAGCCCAACCTTGAGACCAATACAACAATTCAGACTGACTTAGTGTGTATGAAACTGAAAAGTAGCATGGAAGTTAAAACTGTGAGGTGTACACCGTGGGCTGTACAGAAAAGCCCTCAGTGCTGTTCTATACCAGGCCTCGATATCTACAGCGTACATGTTGCAGATGCAGGAAACTCGTTTCTTTCTTTAAAACATATGTGAGAACAGAAACGGAAACCCGCACCCACTCACATTCTTACTCTGTGGCCTCCGAAATCGCATTTTGAACACACAAAAATGACATTTCGCACCTAATTATTCCACATAATTGCATTGAAATATCCCGGCTTGTTTTTTTTTTTTTTTTTGCTTTGTGTTCAGAAGAGACTATTTTTAAACCGAGATCATGAATGGTGAGGCATGTGTTGATTTATAGCTACCGAAGAATGTAGCAACGAATAAGTCCAAAAACTAAAAATTATTTGTGCTGACACTAAAGACTGGACACGAAGAAATGCCAACAAGAAATGAAGAAAAAGAAAAAAAGCCAAAAAAAAACAAACAAACAAACAAAACAAAACAAAACATGGCAATGAAAACAAAGCGACAGCTTAAAACGTCGCAGTCTGTAATGGTAAATGATGAATCTCATGAAACAACATGACTACAGTCTGTTGGGGGGAACGCCCGATTGACTGGTCGACACAAGTGCTCATGGTGACCGAGGATAATCCGTTAACGCAGTGGGAAAGTCTGAAGAAATAAAAATCAATTAACCAGTAAGAGCAACAATCTCAAACGACAAACACGAGTAAATCATTCAAGTGTGACAACGTCATAGGATAAAAATGAGTAAGTCATTCAGCAGGTGGCAGTCTCATGCTTATTTGAGTTCACCTGGTGCAAAAAGCTGAATTAAATCAAATTTATGCTGAAATCTATCTGCATCAAAATGGCTTGTATCTAAACTTAGATTGTTCTAGCTGAAAACTTGAAAGCTTTTCTCGGTCACAAAATAAGAAGGTCTTCTTTGATATTACTTTGCACTAATCCACTTTATTTCAGCAACCGGTGAGGTAAAGGGCAAAATCTCCACTTCCGTGTCATTAAGCCATATTGTGGATACGGTGTTAGGCCCGTATTTCCAAGACATGAAAGTGTTGCCAGTATCATTCCTGGCCACATTTACCTTCCCAGATTTGTTTGGTGCTCATTTTTAGAGGCCGGGTGGGCCCAAGGGCCCTTTTGCTGTGGAGGCTACCAAAAGAAATCCTTACTGCTGGGGCCTCAACCTGCTACCATCTTTTCTCTTGCCTTCTATAAAACAGTGGTTCCCAACCTTTTTACATCCAAAGACCATTTTTCAAATCACACTTAAACTGCAGCCCCTATCTTATATGTTATACCCTTAATTGCTTTATTCATTATCAAACAGCATGTTGTACCAAATCAATAACACAGCCGCAGATTGCCTCTAGGTCTGCAGACCACAGTTTGGGAACCACTGATTTAAAGGATACAGTTGCCCTTTTCTTTATCCCTTGAAATCTGAACTCTACAAACTGGTAAAGTGAGCAACAACTTACTAAATGCGAGACAGCTGATGCAGCAGATTTGATGGCAAAATTGCCTCCAGCTTTTCCAAAATGTAGCTCAAGGGGAGGTAAAGCCAGCCCAGCATCTGTGACAAGGGAAGTAACCAAGGGAAATTAGATAATCTGGAATGCAGTTTTATGCTCACAGTTTAGACTGAAAACCGTAAAAGAAATAACGACTGCAGTAAAACTGGTTCTAAAGTCAGACAGAGATGTATGGTTCAGTTTTACAAAACGATAGACGGAATGAGGAAAATAAGAAAAGCAAACGGCAGAAAGAATGAAAGTAAGATGAGAATGTATAAATGAAAAACATACAACATCCAATATTTTGCCGTCAGCTTTTTTTTCAAGGATTACGTAAAAGAACGCAACAAACAAAAAAAAAATAGTTCTGCACTCTGTAGAATGTACACTTTGTTATTTTGGAACAAACGAGATGCTTGAGGCCTGCCCTGCACATTGAATGCCGGGGTAAGGTTCACATCTCGTTACGGGTGGACCCGGTTTACAGTACCACCGGGTCACGACCTGTTGTTTTTGTCGTCTTAGAAAAAAAATAAATAAATAAAAAGAGTATAAAAAATGAAAAACTTAGCTTTGTGGCATCCCCTTGTATGTAATCCTTGACAAAAAAAGCTGACGGCAAAATACTGGATGTTATGTTTTTCATTTTATACATTCTCATCTTACTTTCACTCTTTCTGCCATTTGCTCTTCTCACTTTCCTTAGAAAACCAAAAGCAACTTTTGTTAAACTCTGAAATTATGTTTTACAGAGGACTAAACTTTTTTTCTAATTTTTTTTTTCATTCTTATTTTTTGCATATCATTAATGTGAATTCATATATACTCTTTCTCAATTTCTTTTTCCTGTATGTTTTTTGTGCAACTGACTGGTCTTTAAGCTCATTCTTCAAGAGAATGTCCAATACTGTCTTCCCACTCAATCTTTGAAACAACATTCTATAATGGTCTTCCTACTCATTCTTTGAAAGAATGTTCTTTACTGTCTTCTTATTTATTCCTCAATGGAAAGTTCAATACTGTCTATCCACTCATTCTTTAATGGACCATCAGATAGTTTTCCCACTCATTCTTTGATAGAACATCTGTGCCGTCTTCCACTTCATCTTTAATGGATCGTTCAATACTTTCTTCCCACTTTTTTTCTTCTCATTCACTCTTTAAGGGGCCATTCAATACTGTCTTCTCACTCATTCTTAAAAAAAATCATTCGATACCGTCTCCCTTTCAACTCCTGGGCTCCAGAAGTACAGTACAGCACACGCACACACACACACACAATACACAAGTAGACACAATATATACACACATACATACACTAGTAATCAACACACTAGGGAGACACAGCAGCACGCAGAAAGAGATAAAAGCTAGAAACTCACCGTTCTGACGACGACGCCCATGGGCTCCGGGTACTGATGTGTGAGCAGAGCCAGGAGAGCTGTGAACGAGCAGAGCCCGGCCGTGAACAAGATGAAGAATGGCAGTTCTTTCTTGGGGTACACAGACACTTCATGGAAGGCTAAAATCATGAACAAAGAAAACGGACAATGTGAGTTTGGCATGACGCTGCAAGCTACAAATGTGTGCTTCAGACTACTTTAAAAAGTTTAACCAAATTTTTATTACAAAAAAAAAAAATAACATATAATATGTAACATATAACATGCAGTTACATGTTTTTTTAAAGCATAATTTTAATTATGATAAAACTAAAAACTTGTATCATATAATTTTTCTGGTTAAACATGGTATTTGTGATTACTGATAACAAAAAATGTTTGTACGTCCTGTGTGTTGCTCGGAAGTCTAAGACTTAAAAAAACAAAAACAGAAAGTTCATATGACACTGTCTTCTTATCAAACTTGTTCACAGATAACCTTAACAATCAATCCAACATGTAACAGCTTTCAAGGTCAGTCTAATACTGGATGTGAGGTCCAGCATGGGGAAAGGGGCTTGTCTCCACAAGACTGGCATCTAAAATGTGTATTATGCCAGTGCTCTCATTCATTTGCGTGTCCCTTGTGGAACTTTGCCTCCCTAGCAGCTCTCCTGTAGGCCTCTCAGTTGTGAGCAAGACGGCCTGCTGCTGATGCATCCATTTGCAGATCATCAACGATGTCTTGCAGCCATCTTCGCCTTGGTCTTCCTCTCTTTCTTTTTCCCATTATGTACCCTTCCAAGACGGTCTTCTCTAGATTATCATGTTGTTTAATGTGTCCAAAATATACAAAGTTTTCTCTGTTTAATCCTCTTTACTAGTGCACTCGTACAATGGTATATTATAGCTCAGACAAAGTGCTGGGGATTGTTGCTTCAACATCCCAGCAGTGCTTTATATTCAGCTGAACTCCTGCTTGGACACTGCTTACTTGGAGTGCTCTTTTATGGTCATTAGGTTTTCTCTGAATATCTCTCTCTCTGAACCTTAAGTGCCCAGGGCACATGGGGCTTCCGCAAGGGTTTTCCACAAATGCCTGTCTTTCGCCTTTTTTTCTGCTCTTGCCCAGGTGAGCCCTCTATTGCTCAACATCCTTTCTGTTGTTCTTCTCCATGTCTCTTTTGGTCTACCCTTACTTCTGCTCCCCTGTGGTGTCCATCTTAGTGCTATTTTTGGTAGTGAGTTGTCAGTCATTCGGAGCACATGTCCCAACCATCGCCAGCGTCTTTCCTCAATAATTGTTGTCAGTGGTTTCATCTGCATTTCTGCCAATAAGATGTTATTTCTTATGGTGTTTGGCCAAAATATTTTTTTTAATTCTACGTAAACATTTAGTCTGGAAAGAATTCAACTTGTTTTCTATGGTTTTGGTGATTTTCCAGCATTCACTTCCATAGAGTAGTACACTTAGAACATTACTCTTAAATATCCTGATTTTCATATTTATGCTTAGAATAACAGCACTGACTACTCAGAAACATCATAAACTGAGAAATTAAAAAAAAGCAGAAATGTTATAAATTAATTTTAATTTCCATATTAACCTCGCCGGTGTTAAATTCAGTGACAGCTGCTTATTAAATTTGCTTACATCCACTTGTTAAATCCATCGACTGCTGCTGTTTAAATTCGGTTACAGCCACTTGTTAAATTTAGTGACAGCTGCCTGTGTAAAAATGAGTTACAGCCACTTGTTAAATTCAGTGAGATCCATTTCTTAAAAAAACAGGCAGCTACTTACTCATTCTTTGGGGTGCTCTACAAACAGGCACTGGTGATCGTGCTCCTCCATTTTATGCCATTTCTAATCAGTTGCCTTTTCTTTTCCCTCTGCCACCTGATCAATCTATCCAGACATTTTTCTCTGTACATCTTTTCCCCTCAAGTTTGCCAGTGATTCTCAGATTTAGCATCTTCTTTCTATTCATGGCTTGCCCAAAATATCTTGGTTGTTTAATATGAGGCATTCTTCAGAAGTCTGAACACAAAGAGCACCAGCTGGTACAGCACAGACCTCAACAACACTGCGTGTCACTCATCCGCCAAGCCACACTTGTTTGTGTTCTATCTCCCAGCAACTATGAGCAGATGTTCTATGCAGCTTGTGTGGTATGAGTGTTGAACCACAAACATTGCATCAAATGAAGAACAGGTTATGACTGCCATTTTTTTTTTTCCAGACCCTTTGTGAAGATAAAAAGCTGGAGGTGATGTAATGCCTCTTTAGCACACTCCGTTGCCATGGGGACTAAAACGATACCAGGCCTGACAGCATGTTTGACCTGTTACTGAGGATACTAACAGAAAGGTGGGACGAGGTCTGGATCGGCTACAGTTCACTAATCCTGACACTAGCAGTCCAGTACGGGTTGCTACTCACTATCTCGGACACCATCTTCACCCCAACAAAACCATACAAAACAAAAATAGACTCTCCCCACACCCTCCCCCCCCCCCCAAAAAAAAAACTATTTACACACAAAAAAGTTTAAAATTAAAATTGGAAAAACTACTTTTCGCTTACCTGGCAACAATTCACGATCAGCATTTTCTGTGCATGTAGGATATGGATGGAAAAGGTGACCCTTCTCAAGTGGATATGGGATCATGCGGAATGCTGAAATATAATATTACGTGCTGTTTATTAATCTAATACCTAATCTAATCTAAAATAGAACTGGAAAATATCAACCTATAAAACAAGGGGTGCGACAAGGATGTGTACTATCTCCAGACTTTTTTTCTCTGTATAGCGAGAATATTCTAAGAACAATCATCATAGAACCAGGCATAAAAATTGGAGGATACAATATTAACAACCTTCGGTATGCTGACGACACAGTACTGATAGCCGAGAAACAACAAGACCTGCAAAATCTCTTGGGTAAAGTTGCCAAAGAAAGTGAACAGAAAGGCCTTACTTTGAACATCAAAAAGACAGAGACTATGGTTATATCTAAGAAACAGAATCCACCAGCATGCAGTATTAAATTAAACGAAACTATTCTAAAACAGGTGCAGAAATTCAAATACCTTGGAGCAGTAATAACTTCAGATGGGAAATGCAGAACAGAAATTAGGAACAGAATAGGCCAAGCAAAGACTGCATTTCAGAGAATGAGAAACATATTAACCAACACATCCTTATCAATGAATGTTAGAAAATGAGTCCTAAAATGTTATATTGAACCTATCTTGTTATATGGAAGTGAATCATGGACAATAGGCAAGTCTGCACAAAAATCATTGGAAGCAGCAGAAATGTGGTTTATTAGAAGAATGTTGCAAATCCCCTGGACAGCAAAAATAACTAATGAAGAATGTATGAGAAGAGCTGGAGAGACAAAAAAGCTTGTCAAAAAGATAAGAGAGAGACAATGTACTTTCATAGGACATGCAATGAGAAGAGGGGGCATTGAAAATATTATAACAGGAAAAATAGAAGGAAGAAGATCAAGAGGAAGACAAGAGAAATGATACTGGACAGTCTGACAGGATGGTGTGAGAGGAGATCACCAACTGAGCTGACGGCCTGCATGAAGGATCGGATACTCTGGAGAAGCATAATAGCCAACACCAGTCGGCACGGCACATGATGATGATGATGATGATGATTATTAATCTGCTTAGGTATGAAAAGATAGCAATTTTTGCTGATCCTTGTCATGGATGTACATTTTATGCAGGGATGTGGAGCCGAAGTGGCAGAATCGGAAGCAGTTTTGTGGAGAAAGAGTCAGCAGAAATGTACTATTTATAAAGAAACTGAAATCAGAGTCAGCTGTACAAAAATAGATGGCACAGAATTAGAACCCAGAGTCAGCTGTACAAAAATAGATAGCTTAGAATTGGAAGCCACTCTGGATGAAGCCAGAGGCAACAGAAATACATCATCTATGAAAGAGTCTCAGTCAGACATTAGAAAAAAAATAATGCCTCATAGCTTAAGATCTGACATATCAAACCTACATCTCTAATTTTAAATACATACTTGGCCACAGTATACTGATGTACATAGCATTTGCCTACATGTGGAAGACAGCACTGACCATTACACTCTCCCAACACGTGCTCCTAAAGCTATCTGCTCTAAGCTTGTTAAAAGTCAGTCTAGCAAGACCTGTCTGGCATGTTAAAGCAAATGTTTGTGGTTTAGTTTGGTTTTTTTGTTTTTTTTTTCAAAAAGCTATCGCTGAAATAATGAACAAAACATGAATTTTAAAAACGGCATCAATCAACAGACAGAAAAAAACAAAAAAACAAAAAAAAAAGAATTTACTCATATTAAAAAAAATACTATCAGTCACACGTAGGCACATTCATTCACTCATTTGCATGTCCCTTGTGGAACTTTGCTTCCCTAACAGCTCTCCTGTAGGCCTCTCGGTTGTGAGCAAGATGGCCTGCTGCTGATGCATCCATTTGCAGATCATCAACGATGTCTTGCAGCCATCTTCGCCTTGGTCTTCCTCTCTTTCTTTTTCCCATTATGTACCATTCCAAGACGGTCTTCTCTAGATTATCATGACGTTTAATGTGTCCAAAATATTGAAGTTTTCTCTGTTTAATACTCTTTACTAGCCAGCCTTCTTCAATATTAGGTTCTTATAGCATGGATATATTTTTCTTTTTTTGTGTCCATGATATTTGAAGAACTCTTTGAAGGGGGTGGAGCTTATTGGAGAGGTACTATGATGATTGAAGAGAATGTTAAGTGAAGCTGAACATCGAGTTTAACCCGCGTGGCTCCAGCGTCCCATAATTATGAATGCAGTGGTTCTCAAGTGCCAGGTGGCTTGTGTCATCCATGTAACAGTGTTTGATGGCTGTTACCAGAAAATCAGATTTGCCTCTGACAGAGTTAAGTTAGTACTGCCTTTCCACCCGCATGGTCAAATGGTTAAGAAAATTCTTTATCATGGTTTTCTGTAATGTATAGTTACTGGAGACAAGAGATGAAAAAAAAAAATGCTGAGTTTGTTACTTAAAGCCAAAGCAAGCCAGTGAGGGATGGCAGTGTTCTTCCTTGCCAAACCAAAGAAATTCTATACAACTCTCTCAGCCAGAAAACTGATGCTCATACTCTTCTGAGACTGAAGATCCAATCTTGGAACATGCTGTCAGCAGTGAAGCATACTGAGATCTGCTTGAGAACCACTTGAAACTTGCAGTCAGATCAAAACATCACAGCTGCTCACTTCTGGCATGATAATAACATGCAACGTCATATTGTAAATGCAACAACTCACCAAATGCCATAATGTCACAATTTTGTAGTCGTTAAGTAATAAAGCTGTTCCTACATTTTTCCTAGTTTATACGTTCTAGTCATCATCATCATCATGTGCCGTGCTGACTGGCGTCGGCTATTATGCTTCTCCAGAGTACGCGATCCTTCATGCAGGCCATCAGCTCAGTTGGTGATCTCCTCTCACACCATCCCGTCAGACTGTCCAGTATCATTTCTCTTGTCTTCCTCTTGATCTTCTTCCTTCTATTTTTCCTGTTGTTATAATATTTTCAATGCCCCCTCTTCTCATTGCATGTCCTATGAAAGTATAGTCTCTCTCTTATCTTTTTGACAAGGTTTTTTGTCTCTCCAGCTTACGTTCTAGTATCACAGCTTTATTGTAGTGCTTCTTGTATAGTTATATACTTATACATTAATTACTGTGTATCTCTTGTCTCCAGTGACTACACATTACAGAAACCCATCTCTCGTCTCCTGTGACTACATATTACAGAAACCCATATCTTGTCTCCAGTGACTACACATTACAGAAACCCATCTCTCGTCTCCTGTGACTACATATTACAGAAAGCCACCTCTTGTCTCCAGTGACTACATATTACAGAAAGCCACCTCTTGTCTCCAGTGACTACACATTACGGAAAGCCACCTCTTGTCTCCAGTGACTACACATTATGGAAAGCCATCTCTTGTCTCCAGTGACTACACATTACAGAAAGCCATCTCTCTCAGCTTCAAAAGGTCAGACACCCAAAAAGCAAACTATTGCACACTGTTCTCTCATACATGCTTCCAAGGGAGCAGTCAGCTATAATCTGGTATGCTGACATCATCATCATCATCATTATCTTCATCATCAGGTGCCGTGCCGACTGGCGTTGGCTATTATGCTTCTCCAGAGTACACGATCCTTCATGCAGGCCATCAGCTCAGTTGGTGATCTCCTCTCACACCATCCCGTCAGACTGTTCAGTATCATTTCTCTTGGCCTTCCTCTTGATCTTCTTCCTTCTATTTTTCCTGTTGTTATAATATTTTCAATGCCCCCTCTCCTCCTTGGATGTCCTATGAAAGTACATTGTCTCTCTCTCTCTTATCTTTTTGACAAGATTTTTTTTTCTCTCCAGCTCTTCTCATACATTCTTCATTAGTTATTTTTGCTGTCCAGGGGATTCGCAACATTCTTCTAATAAACCACATTTCTGCTGCTTCCAATGATTTTTGTGCAGACTCTGCTGACATCTCTCTCTCTCTCTCTCTCTCTCTGAACCTTAAGTGCCCAGGGCACATGGGGCTTCTGCAAGGGTTTTCCACAAATGCCTGTCCTTCACCTTTTTTTCTGCTCTTGCCCAGGTGAGCCCTCTATTGCTCAACATCCTTTCTGTTGTTCTTCTCCATGTCTCTTTTGGTCTACCCTTACTTCTGCTCCCCTGTGGTGTCCATCTTAGTGCTATTTTTGGTAGTGAGTTGTCAGTCATTCGGAGCACATGTCCCAACCATCACCAGCGTCTTTCCTCAATAATTGTTGTCAGTGGTTTCATCTGTATTTCTGTCTGCTGACATCACATGTACAAAACTGTCAACATACATCCAGAGACGGATGGTATAATGTATTTGTACACACAACTATCTGCTGCTAGAGTTAGATTTTTTTTTACAAATATACAGCAAAATTAAGGTAACTTTTTTACTCATCCTTGTAATATCAAGTTTACTTTTGTACATCATTAAAAAAAAAAAATACAGACACACACACACTCTCAGGTTTTATATGATACAGGTGTCACAACCAATATACTGCACTGCCCTCTCAGGTTTTATATGATACAGGTGTCACAACCAATATACTGCACTGCCCTCTCAGGTTTTATATGATACAGGTGTCACAACCAATATACTGCACTGCCCTCTCAGGTTTTATATGATACAGATGTCACAACCAAGATATACTGCACTGCCCTCTCAGGTTTTATATGATACAGGTGTCACAACCAAGATATACTGCACTGTCCTCTCAGGTTTTATATGGTACAGGTGTCACAACCAAGATATACTGCACTGCCCTCTCAAGTTTTATATGGTACAAGTGTCACAACCAATATACTGCACTGACCTCTCAGGTTTTATATGATACAGGTGTCACAACCAAGATATACTGCACTGTCCTCTCAGGTTTTATATGATACAGGTGTCACAACCAAGATATACTGCACTGCCCTCTCAGGTTTTATATGATACAGGTGTCACAACCAATATACTGCACTGACCTCTCAGGTTTTATATTATACAGGTGTCACAACCAAGATATACTGCACTGCCCTCTCAGGTTTTATATGATACAGGTGTCACAACCAATATACTGCACTGACCTCTCAGGTTTTATATGATACAGATGTCACAACCAAGATATACTGCACTGCCCTCTCAGGTTTTATATGATACAGGTGTCACAACCAATATACTGCACTGCCCTCTCAGGTTTTATATGATACAGGTGTCACAACCAATATACTGCACTGATCTCTCAGGTTTTATATGATACAGGTGTCACAACCAATGTACTGCACTACTGTTTTTTTTTTATTTTGGTGTATTCATTTCATTTTTTTTCCCTTCCTTCTTCTATCCTTCTTAATGATACACCTGTCTACCTTAACTCTTTTCTTGTCACCTGATCATATACTGGATTACTGTAGTTCTTCATATTTCTACATTACTCATGTCTGGCCCCCAACCCTCAGACCTGTCTTGCTTGGGTGACCCTGTCAAGAGCTGCTCCTGCCAGCATGGCTGTTTGGGTTACTGGGGTACACAAGCTCTCCAACCATGGCAAAGTGACAACTTATCAGACGAGCTCTCCAACCGTGGCAAAGTGACAACTTATCAGATGAGCTCTCCAACCGTGGCAAAGTGACAACTTATCAGAGGCCCTCTTTTTTTCTTGATGGTGCCGGAGAGCCAGTCTTCTATACTATACTGCAGTTCTTCTATACTGCTCTGAAACAACAACTCCTGACCGAGCAAGAAATAATCACTCCCAGGCAAACAGATATTCTCCAAATAAGACAAAAACCACCTCCAGGCAAAAAACAGATTCTCCAAATAAGACAAAAACCACTCCCAGACAAATAACAGATTCTCCAAATAAGACAAAAACCACCCCCGACAAAAAAACATATTCTCCAAATAAGACAAAAACCACTCCCAGACAAATAACAGATTCTCCAAATAAGACAAAAACCACTCCCAGACAAATAACAGATTCTCCAAATAAGACAAAAACAACTCCCAGACAAACAGATGATCTTCAAAAAAAAAAAAAAAGCCACTTCCAACCCCCCCCCCCCCCCCCACAAAATCAAGACACAATCAAGCACAGGTAACTTACTTCCCTCCCATGTACAGTGTAACAAGTTGAGTGCTCCCTCTACCCTCTTCCAGTGGTGAAGGTGGAAAAATGAGTAAGCAATGGCTTCACTGTCCCCTCTCTTCAAGATATGCTCGGGCGGTAAGATCAGGCTCTTCATTTCTAATAAATACTTTTAGAAGAGAAGAAGAAGAAGAAGAAATGGTTGCATTAACTGTTATATACAACTATATCTACATTTCTGAGCACATCATACCTGCACGTGCCGATGGTTTTGGAAACCCCTGTATGCCTTAATGACATGGAAATGGGAATTTTACTTTCCACCATTACATTTTTGAATGAGAAGAAAGTCTTCTTCTTCTTCAGCTTTCTGAGCTATTAAGGCTCATTGCTGCAGATAAAGTTCGTCTTCATTCTTCCCTATTCCTAATCTTCTCTCTCCAGCTGGTGACACCAGTTTCTTTCATATCCTCTTCTATGTTGTCTTTCCATCTCTGTCTTGGTCTACGCTTTGGTCTTGTTTCTCTCACTTCTTGTGCATACATCACTTTCATTTGTCTGTTCTTCGAGGCTTCTCTATCTGTTCCATAACACTAATCTTTTTTTTTTTCTTACGGAGATGGGGGTCGCTGGGGCCACACTTGAACCCCCTACCTAGAGGACCAGGGTGCAAGTTTTGCCTGACCCCAACCAGCACGGTTGGACCTGCCAGAAGTAAAACTCCCACTGATTCAGCTCTGGGGGTGGTCAGGGTATGCAAGCTGTCACGTCACAACAAGGCACCCGCACCACGCAAATTAAAAAAATGCTTGCATTAATTATTATAAAACTATACCTACATTTTTGGAATAGGTAGAAATGTTGCAAAATTTCTTATAAAACTATACTTACACTTTTGAATGGGAAGAAATAGTTGCATTAACTATTATAAAACTATATCTATAATAATAGGTTGCACAAGTGGTAAAAATTTGAACCTCATTGCCAGTTCAAAATACAAACAGAAATTATAAATATATCTTTTCCTCTCTCAGGTGTTCTTTTAGGTCTCGGGTATAAACTACACTGTAGTTTCTGAGGGCATGTTGTTCCCAAATGCTTTCTCTTTCACTGGAATTGTTTAGGGCCACAAAAGCTTCCTCAAGCCCCTTGTACAACCTACAGTCTTCTAGGGCATGTTTCAATGTCTTTCCCCGACGCACTACAGCTCAGACTGGATTCTTTCCTGGCTCTGTTTCACAGGTGGCTTCTCAGTCTTGGCATCTCCGAGCACATGTTGCTTTTTTTCATGCTGTCTCAAAAGAATACTTTTAAGTTAAAATACTGAATATTATTTTTCTTCTCCTCAGTTTTTATTTCCTTTCTTTTCTGATCCTATATTTTGGCGAAACTGCACCACACAACTTTCAAAAACCTTGACTTTTAGCAAAGTCAAAGAACACCGACACTTCCAAAGAGATTTCATTTCTGGACACAATTATTACCAAAGGTTATGCTCATTTCATCAAAATGGCATAATACTGTAACAAAATCAAAATATCAGAATACAATGACACTTCTGAGTACTCATACTAAAGAACAGATAACTCACACAGAAAAAAAGGCTGTACACTTCTCTGACATAAAAACATGACTGGAACTGTCACCTAACCTGACATACAAGCTATTTGAGAATCTCTTGAAATTAAAGAGTTAACTTTAGAAGGCTGTTAAGACATTGGCACAATTAACCCTTGGGCAGAATGTCTGCAGTTAACTCACAGACAAAAGCACAAAAGTGACCAATCAACAGTAACCAAGGGTTCTCATACAAAGAAAGCAGGCTCTCGGACCAAATGCTATCACACTTCCACTGAAACATCTACAAGAAAAGTTTTTTGCGTTTATAACAAACTGCTGGTGCCTTCCTCAAAATACAACACATGGATGCTACAGAATACAGCCTCCAAGAGTTGAGAATAGCTGCCTGCAGAGTGAGCCACACAAGACTGCACTGCACACATGGCTTTTCAGTGAATGAATGGAAAGTAGGATGTCACACATTAACAGCCAGTCCAAAAGTCCACAAGGGGTGTATGGGGAAAAAAAAGGCGACAGAATGTTATCTCCTAAACATTGTACAACATTTCAAAATATGGCAAATCAGGGTACTGTAACACCTGCCCCCACCTTAGGAACATGTGGATTAAACTCCACCGCTCTGTGAATGGCTTCTACCGCTGTCATTTCCGCTGTGCTCAAGCCTCGTTTTGATGCCATGTCTGGGGAAAACCTGGCCACAATGAAAGTTGAGAGTTAAAAATAAATAAATAAATAAATAAAAACTCTCTCTGAATGGGAGAAATTAACGGCGCATTCTCACATGACAACGGGAGACCTTATCTCAGAGAAAGCCATTATGCTTTCTGTTCTATGAAGACCCTGTCTCAGTGCTGTCGTAATGTTCTCTGCTCTATGAAGACCCTGTCTTAGTGCTGTCATGTTTTCTGCTCCATGAAGACCCTGGCTTAGTGCTGTCATGTTTTCTGCTCCATGAAGACCCTGGCTTAGTGCTGTCATGTTTTTCTGCTCTATGAAGACCCCGTCTTGGTGCTATCATAATGTCTTCTGCTCTATGAAGACCCCTGTCTTAGTGCTGTCACAATGTTTTCTGCTCCATGAAGGCCCTGTCTTAGTGCTGTCATTTTTTTCTGCTCTATGAAGACCCTGTCTTAGTGATGTCACAATGTTTTCTGTTCTATGAAGACCCGGTCTTAGTGCTGTCATAATGTTTTCTGTTCTATGAACACCCGGTCTTAGTGCTGTCATGTTTTCTGTTCTATGAACACCTGGTCTTAGTGCTGTCATAATGTTTTCTGTTCTCTGAAGACCCAGTCTTAGTGCTGTCATAATGTTTTCTGTTCTATGGAGACCCGGTCTTAGTGCTGTCATAATGTTTTCTGTTCTATGAACACCTGGTCTTAGTGCTGTCATAATGTTTTCTGTTCTATGAACACCCGGTCTTAGTGCTGTCATAATGTTTTCTGTTCTATGGAGACCCGGTCTCAGAGCTGTGATAATACTTTCTGTTGTATGGAAACCATGCCTTAGTGCTGTCATAATTCCTTCTGTTCTAAGCCATCTCAAAGTTGTCATCATAATTCTTTCTGTTCTAAGCCACCTCAAAGCTGTCATCATAATTCTTTCTGTTCTAAGCCACCTCAAAGTTGTCATCATAATTCTTTCTGTTCTAAACCACCTCAAAGTTGTCATCATAATTCTTTCTGTTGTAAGCCATCTCAAAGTTGTCATCATAATTCTTTCTGTTCTAAGCCACCTCAAAGTTGTCATCATAATTCTTTCTGTTCTAAGCCACCTCAAAGTTGTCATCATAATTCTTTCTGTTGTAAGCCATCTCAAAGTTGTCATCATAATTCTTTCTGTTCTAAGCCACCTCAAAGTTGTCATCATAATTCTTTCTGTTCTAAGCCACCTCAAAGTTGTCATCATAATTCTTTCTGTTGTAAGCCACCTCAAAGTTGTCATCATAATTACTTTTGCAATCACAAGCTAAATCCTGCATCACAAAACTGCTGAGACTGAGAAACACCCAAGTACTCTTTACACATATTATTTTGTGACTTGTCTAGATTTGTACAAACTAGTTTTAAGGCATCAGCGCCCAAAAGGCTTCCCTCTGGAACAGACAATCCACCAAAGGCACAGCTGAGTAAGTCAAAGACCTCCCACTCAGTGTGCCAGACTGAAGATCCACCAGAAGACCACCCAGTGCACTTCAAATGCGATGGCTGATAACCTCAACCCACCAACAGTTAACACACATCCCATCTTTGCTGTTAACTTTCCTTCCTTGTCGCAGCAGAGTCAAGTGTCAGACAATTAAATCACCCTTTATCAATGACCAAATAATAGTCTTGAGTTAGGTACAGGATACAGTTATCTTTTTCTGTAACATAAATCACATACAGAGACAAGTGCTGTATACACACTTGTAAAAATAACTGAAGGGAAAGGACTTTGAATTACCAGACACAAATTTCCATGGTGGGACATAAGACTCACCACTATATACAAGTTATGAGCAAATCTTTTTTACATGTAAATCTGCAAACAGCTCTGCTGTTCTATTCTTGGCTCCCTTATTAACAGTTGCTGTTGGCCTTGGACAAAGCAACACCCTGGCCACAGTTTCATCGATGTCTGTAATGAGAGCTGCGCTGTACATTTTCTTGCCCTACTCAAATTGGCCAGTATTTAACCCACACAAAGAATGAGTTACAGTATTTGAACTGTAGGGGTCCTAGGCAACTGCCCAGTGCTCCCATACATTAAGACAGTATTGTTATATTCCCTACCTCCTAGAGAAACTGGACGTACAGAGAAAATAAAACTGTCATAGCTTTTACATAAAAGCAAAATTATCTTTATAACTTCAAGCTCTAGTCAGCTTGAACCGTGGATTTGGAACAGTTGTACTGTTACTCTCACTTGCCAAGGTGGGCCTGATTACCATTCATCAATGTCCCTGAATGCTAATTGACACAGTAGTCAATGTTGCACAAGCTCTGTGGTGTCCTACAGTTCTTACTATCTCTATTTCTTGTGATCTTCAGCCAGATTTCATAGGATGCCTCAGCTTGGCCAAATGCTGTCCATATCTAGCTTCAAATCTTTGCCATGTTGCCTTTGATGGGTCTTTCTTTTTTCCTTCAGACATCCATTTCCTCTTAGCAATTCAACAGCCATGATTAATTCAGAACAACCAGACACATGACTACATATACCATATAAGGTAAGACATGTCATTTGTTATTTATACATAAAAGCAAGTGAGACCTATAAATACATATACCACATAAGGCAAGATATCATGTTATATATACATTGCAGCCAGTGAAGTCTATGACTATATATGTCACATAAGGTACAACCTCCTACATGTTATCCATACGTAACAGTCAATGAGAAAACCACATAAGGTAAGATCTCTCATGTTATTCTATACATAACAGCCACTGAGACCTATTACAACATATACCATATAAGGTAAGATCTCTCATGTTATTCTATACATAACAGCCATTGAGACCTATTACAACATATACCATATAAGGTAAGATCTCTCATGTTATTCTATAAATAACGGCCACTGAGACCTATTACAACATATACCATATAAGGTAAGATCTCTCATGTTATTCTATACATAACAGCCACTGAGACCTATTACAACATATACCATATAAGGTAAGATCTCTCATGTTATTCTATACATAACAGCCATTGAGACTTATTGCAACATATACCATATAAGTTAAGATCTCTCATGTTATTCTATACATAACAGCCACTGAGACCTATTACAACATATATCACATAAGGTAAGACCTCTCATGTTATTCTAAACATAACAGTCACTGAGACATATGACAACATATATCAGTATATGATAAAACCTCTCATAATGTTACCCTACATATATGACCCTAGACAAACCACAATAAATGGTAGTTAAACACATGATGCCAAACTGCAGATCACTTTAATCTAGTGAGTATCTGAATCCAGCATGACTGTAATCTTTCACAGAGGATCATCTACCAAAATAACAATCCCGTCCATTTCTATAACGTATTGAGATAATGTAAATGGAGCCATGTTTAGAATGGTACAGCTGTCATGAGAAAATTGTGGTCTGACCATAACCTGAATACCCAAGGTTTGGCGGACATAAACAAAATAGAGAAAAAAATTGAGGGGGAGAAAGAGAAAGAAAAAAAGAAGAGGAAGAGGAGGAGGAGGAGGAGGTGGAAGGACATATAATAAAATTTTAGATGGGGAGGGGGTGTGTGTGTGTGTGTGTTGAGAGGAGGGGGGGGGGGGTTGCATGGCCCCCCAAAAAAAAAAAAAAGCTACTCATGGCACCTTAAAATAAAATCTGTAAAACTTAACAAAGCCAAAGTAGGCCTTGCTACTTTCCCCATTCCTGGTTAATTTGACACTACAAAGACATAGCTCACTCAACTAAATCACTATACAGTAACTCAATAACACACACAAATTAGTGTAAGTATACAACTATACACGAAGCACTGCAGTAAAGCTGTGATACCAGAATGTATAAACTAGGAAAAAAGTAGGAGCAGCTTTATTACTTAACGACTACAAAGTTGTGACGTTTCGGCGTGAGCCTTAATCATACAAAAACATACAGGACGAAGAAATAGAGAGAGGAGATAAAGTATGGATTCACTTGAATATTTTTTTTAAAAAATCTAAATAGAGTACTTAGCTGTAAATTGTAAGATGTGGCTTGTCTGGTGGTGAGTGTCAGGAATGGATGTAGTAGAACATGGAGACTGTTTAAATAGAGACCTGTGATATGTGGTTGGTGGGTTGTAACTGGGGGTGGTGGATGGGGAACTGGGGCGGAGAGAGAGAGTGATACAATGTTGAGCTAGCCAGGAGAAGGTGAAATAGATGATTAGAGAAGAGGGGTTGTAAAGTAATGCTGTGAGGAGGTTTTGAACTATGTGTGACAAGTAAGAAGGGGGTGGAGCATATTAGAGAGGTACTATGATGATTGAAGAGAATGTTAAGTGTAGCTGAACAGTGAGTTTAACCCGTGTGGCTCCAGCGTCCCATAATTTTGAACGCAGCAGTTCTCAAGTGTCAGGCGGCTTGTGTTATCTGTGTGACATTGTTTGATGTCTGTTACCAGAAAATCAGATTTGCCTCTGTGGTTGGGTCCACTGAAATCTTCTTCTTCTTCTTCTTCGTTCACTTCTACCACCAAAAACCGCACTGTGAACCTACTGAATTCACGCATGTGGTCCTCGTTAGGTCCCGTGGTCCCCTGTGTGGTCCAAAATAGACCACACGAATTCCACGAAAGGACCACAAGGGGTTCAGAGTATCACAGTGCTTTAGCCTGTATTCTTGGTGGGTCTCAGAAGCGGGATTGCGTGACACTGTGGTTTTCATTGCACCAGTTTGGTCTAGGGTTGGACTTTCTCACCGGAAGACCTCGACGTGTTTGGAATATCAATGCATCCCCGCTGGGTGAGAGGCGTAAGCCCACCCAGGCCAGAGTTGGACTTTCTCACCGGAAAACCTCGACGTGTTTTGAGATACCTGTGTATCACCGCCGGGTGAGAGGTGGTTGCCCATCCAGTCCAGGGTTGGACTTTCTCACCGGAAAACCTCAGCGTGATTAGGATACGCAGACATCCCCGCCGGGTGAGAGGTGGTTGCCTATCTAGACTTCCCTGGTCCAGTGTCTCCGACTTCAGCATTTTGCGGTCGTGGCCGCTACCCTTCCTAGTTGTGACCAGGATGGAGCTTTTGTCCAGGAGGACGAATCCTCGCCACTAGTGACTTCTACCCCTGGGTTGAGCCGGTTTAGGCATTTCCCAGTATGGGCGTGTTTGGGACGGGACCGACCTCTGGGGCAGAGGTACTGTGACATTCATAGCCTTCAAGATTCACCCCTGGTATGAGCCAGTTTAGGCAAAATTCACCAGTATGGGTGTTTATCAGGCGTTACTGACCTCTAGAGCGGAGGTGGCATGACATGTCTAGCCATCGAGTTCCAACCTGGTGTGTGCCGGTTTAGGCATATTTCACCAGTGTAGGTGTATTTCGGACGTAGGCGGCCTCTAGAGCAGAGGCGCCGTGGTATAGCTCTCGTAGTGATACTACTGGACATACCAGGTTAAACTTCACTTTCCACCACCTTTTCCCATCGGCGCCGCACAGCAACCTTTATTTCCGCATTTACTTCCTTAACCGGGAGGAGCTTCACTCCACGCGCGGCATTTGAAGAGTCAAGCCAGCAGTGACTTAACCTCTGGGACAAGCCGGTTCATGCATTTCACCCGATATGACTGCACTCAGGACGTGGCCGACCTCCAGACCAGAGGTGCCGTGATTTGACTGTTTGCTTCGATTTATCCTTTCAACCACCTTTTCCGCAGTGATGCTGCGCGGCAACCTCATTTGCAAATTTCTTCATTGGCCGGGAAGAGCACCACTCCACGCACGGCAGCTGAAGATCTCGCCAACAGCGGCAGATGAGCTACCAAACGTGACACTCATCTACCCTAAGTAACTGGTTTTCAGGCGCCAGATATTCGCCCTCGCCCCTTCTCCTGTCAGTTTAAACAGTTCTGCCACGGGAAGGCCAGGAGCTGGACTTGACTGCCAGAGGCTGTTTGTGGCGCGTTTGCAGTCCTTAGAACCACTGAAATGATTTGGGACTGGTTTTGAACCATGCTGGACAATGTTGTACAGATGTTTTTGCATGCAGTCCCCTAATCTGAGGCCAGTCTCACCAATATACGTTATCCTGCATCTTTTGCAAATGATGACATATATCACATCACAGGACTCGCATGTGAATCCCTCATGAAGAATGAGAATAGTTTTGGGAAAGGTGATCGTTTTCATTTCCCAGACTATAGGACAGGTAATGCAGTGGGGGCGGTTACATTTTCTGGTGCCAACATATGTAAGGCTCTGCTTCAAGTGGCTGTGGACGAGGATGTCCTTAAGGTTTGGCTCACGTTTATGCCAACATGGGTGGATCAGAGAAAATGTCATGAGTGTCGGGGTCGAGTTGAATTAGCTGCAGATGACGATAATGAATTTTCTTAACCATCTGACCATGCGAGTTGAAAGGCAGTACTCACTTAACTCTGTCAGAAGCAAATCTGATTTTCTGGTAACAGACATCAAACAATATCACACAGATGACACTAGCCGCCTGGCGCTTGAGAACCGTTGCATTCAAAATTATGGGACGCTGGAGCCACACGGGTTAAACTCACTGTTCAGCTACACTTAACATTCTCTTCAATCATCATAGTACCTCTCCAATAAGCTCCACCCCCTTCTTACTTGTCACACATAGATCAAAACCTCCTCACAGCATTACTTTACAACCCCTCTTCCCTAATCATCTATTTCACCTTCTCCTGGCTAGCTCAACATTGTATCACTCTCTCTCTCCTCCCCGGTTCCCCATCCACCACCCCCAGTTACAACCCACCAACCACATATTACAGGTCTCTATTTAAACAGTCTCCATGTTCTACTACATCCATTCCTGACACTCACCACCAGACAAGCCACATCTTACAATTTACAGCTAAGTACTCTATTTAAATTTTGTTTTAAAAATAGTATTCATGTGACTCTATACTTTATCTCCTCTCTCTATTTCTTCGTCCTGTATGTTTTTATATGATTAAGGCTCACGCCGAAACGTCACAACTTTATAGTTGTTAAGTAATAAAACTGCTCCTACTTTTTTCCTGGTTTATACATACAACAACTCAAACGTGATTGCTCAAGAGCACTAAAGCTTTACTTGAAAATACTACATAATCTTAACAGACTTTTGCTTCATAAACACAGCATCATCATCATCAGGTGCTGTGCCAATTGGCATTAGCTATTATGCTTCTCCAGAGTACACGATCCTTCATGCAGACCATCAGCTCAGTTGGTGATCTCCTCTCACATCATCCCATCAGACTTTCTAGTATCATTTCTCTTGGTCTTCCTCTTGATCTTCTTCCACCTATTTTTCCTGTTGTTATAATATTTTCAATGCCCCCTCTTCTCATTGCATGTCCCAGGAAATTACACTGTTGCTCTCTTATTTTTTTTACAAGATTTTTTTCTCTCCAGCTCTTCTCATACATTCTTCATTAGTTATTTTTGCTGTCCAGGGGATTCGCAACATTCTTCTAATAAACCACATTTCTGCTGCTTCCAATGATTTTTGTGCAGACCTGCTAACTGTCCATGATTCACTTCCATATAACAAGATAGGTTCAATATAGCATTTTAGGACTCATTTTCTAACACTCATTGATAAGGATGTGTTGCATAATATGTGTCTCATTCTCTGAAATGCAGTCTTTGCTTGGCCTGTTCTGTTCCTAATTTCTGTTCTGCATTTACCATCTGTTATCATAGCTCCAAGGTATTTGAATTTCTGCACCTGCTTTGGAATAGTTCCGTTTAATTTTATACTGCATGTTGGTGGATTCTGTTTCTTAGATATAACCATAATCATAAACACAATACATGGTAGTAAAAATGCAGGACAATGATTATATGCTGACTCTCAACCAGCAACTCCTATACATGAAATATTCCATGACATAGCCTTACAAGGAAGAAGAAAAAAAAAATACACACATGCATACATGTCAGGCTGAACCAGAGTTTCAGGTGCATAAAACACAATGAAGACAACAAGTGAGCTCTAATTCTGTGCGGAATCAGCGCTGCAATGTTAAATGCTCGGACAACAATGCTCAGAACGAATGCTCTAGAGAACTGAGAAAGCAAGCCATCTTTGCATTTAGCATAGCGGTGCATGTGTTCTTCTACAGTGTGTGATGAATTTCTTCACATCTAAGCTACAGAAACTTGTGTTTACCAAGTTCTTGCTTAATATTGTTTTGAAAATGGTATTTCTTAACCACTCTGGTGTTACAGATATTGTGTTTAAAACTGTATTTCTTAACCCCTACAAATCTTCTGTTGAAAATGTTATTTCTAAATCTCTTTGGTGCTACAGATACTGTGTTGAAAATGGTATTTCTTAACCAGTGAGGTCTGTCACATAAGGTACAGCCTCCTACATGTTATCCATACATAACAGTCAATGAGAAAACCACATAAGGTAAGATCTCTCACGTTATTCTATACATAACAGCCATTGTTATTGCTAATCTTCTGTTGAAAATGGTATTTCTTAATCTCTTTGGTGCTACAGATATTGTGTTGAAAATGGTATTTCTTAACCACTTTGGTACTACAGATATTTTGTTGAAAATGTATTTCTTAACCACTTTGGTGCTACAGATATTGTGTTGAAAATGTATTTCTTAACCACTTTGGTGCTACAGATATTGTGCTGAAAAATGTTATCTCTTTGGTGCTACAGATCATGTGCATGGGATCATCTCATGGAATGTTAAAAATGAGGTATGTGATGCAAATGAAGTGGAAAAATTTTGACAGACTAACAAAACAACATGTGAACATTCTTACCGGTCCTGATACAAAACATATGATGCTCTAACACACCTATCAAACTGACACAGAAGAATAACATCAGGATGTCCAAACAAGTCCATGAAAGTGAAAAGAGTTAAACAGAAGGTACAACACGCAGAAATATGCACAAGCATATAATATCGAATGCCAGATACGAGAGCAAAGGTGACAGCCAGAAAACCAGCAAAGCCGAACTGGCCAAGGCCCTATCCCATATTTACATGGTGCACCTAAAAAAAATATGCATCTTCAAGTAGGACAATGTACAGGGCTTTATGTCCTACAAATGCTGGTGAAGTATGTGGAAAGCCTGTTTCCTGGGTCAATTCCTGGACTGCAACACACTCCCCATTCAACTCAATGAACGTATTTCAAGATCACTGCACACACTATGCAGAACTCAAGTTACAGAGAGATTCTATCAAGGATTAGTCTTAAGCATTCCAAAAAAAAAAACAACAATGGCCACAGAGCTGGCTGCCTAATTTCAAGAAAAATAATCCCTCTACTCAGCTAGCAATTTAATCTCGTGTAAGATAAATCCCTACACATCTAGCAATCTATTCCAGTGAAATATAACCCACACACACACGGATATCTAAACATCATGAAAAATAACCCCCAGCCCATCCATGCAATTACCACCTTAATCTTATCAAAAATACCCCCCCCCTCCAAAAAAAAAACACACACAAGGTAAATGAATCTCATGAAAATTAAGTCCCTTCACAGCTAGCAACCTGGTCTCATGAAAAATAATCCCCCCACACAACTAACAACCTATCTTGAAAAATGATCCACTCACACAACCAGTAACCTAATGTCTTGAAAACTAATCCCCCACACAACTAGTAACCTAATGTCTTGAAAAATAATCCCCCACACAACTAGTAACCTAATGTCTTGAAAAATAATCCCTCACACAACTAGCAACCTAATGTCTTGAAAAATAATCCCTCACACAACTAGCAACCTAATGTCTTGAAAAATAATCCCTCGCACAACCAGTAGCCTAATGTCTTGAAAAATAATCCCTCACACAACTAGCAACCTAATGTCTTGAAAAATAATCCCTCACACAACTAGCAACCTAATGTCTTGAAAAATAATCCCTCGCACAACCAGTAGCCTAATGTCTTGAAAAATAAACCCCCATACATATCAATTTAATCTTCTGAAAAACAAACTTCTACTAGCTAACATACTGCTCTCACAGCAAATAAACCCCCAAAGTTTACAAAAATCTAGACTGAATGTTGAATTCTTTTTTTTCATGATTTATTTTCTCCGCCTTAAAAAAAAAAATTGACATATTCATTCCTGGAAACATCATGACCAACCTTGACCCCCCAAAAAAGAAAGTACCTAACAAAAGCAAAGCAGAACTGCCTTCAACACAGCACATAAAAATTGCTGACAAACGAGTTCCGGGGCTGTCAACATACCTTAAAATAGCTGATGGGGAGATGGCTGTTTTGAAAGCTAGCTCTGGGACAAATCTGGCAGAGAAATACGGTAACATGCATCAAAAAAAAAAAAAAAATGAAAAAAAAAAAAAAAAGTTTACAACGAGAATCATCTTCAGGGAGTGCATATCGCACTGCTCCACTTCAAACCTGAGAGACTGCCGCGCACTAAACCATCTCTCGTATACTTTCAATTTATTACGTATATTAAACACTTGACATCAGCAAGCAAAAATAAAAGGCAACAAATTTTTAACTCCCACAGTCTTACAGGCATCAAAAATGAATTCTACAAAAGTACAAAAAAATCCCCCACAACAGACTGCTCATGCTTACTAATCTGCTGTTAGTCTCCACTATAGAAAGCAAGAAATGTTACATTTCTCAAAGCTCTAAGTTCAAGTGCTTATACATGTAGTTATCCCAGTAAAAGGAAAACAAAGGCACACACATACAAAATGCTCATGCAAAACGTTTCAATTAAACACAAAGCGTTTCCTAATTCTCTTTAGCTGCTCTGAAGCTCATGCAGCAGTCTCTACACCAAACTGCAACTCTATAGTTGCCCAATGACCATCAAGCTTCGTTCACTCATACAATAAGTGGTACACTTGTTGGTGTTGAAATTATCCAATAAGAATCAAATGTTGTTTACTTATCCATAAATGGCATGATCACTGGCTCTGGGATCATCAATCACAAGCACGGAAAATAAAATCTGTACTAAAAAAGTCCCTTTTCTTTGCAGATCAATTTCTTGTCTTCTACTTCAATCTTCATTTCCTCCTAGAATAATGCAATAAAGTCCCCTGCAAGATATGACACTCCATATGACATGGTCAATTCTTTCAGCGGCCCATGAAGAAATCTCTCTCATGGATCTCTGTTTCTGCTCTGATTTACCTCCTGGTTTCCTCCTTTTCAAAAGATTTCGTTCTTTCTATAACATAGGGGTTCTTATCTTAATGGTGTCATGCCCCTTGTACGAGACTTGATCTCTGAACAATATTTTTATTTTAAATTGTTGTTAGAATTTATTTCTGCTGCTTTGCTCCTAGCTATCATATGTATAGTGAAACCAAGTTACTGACATCTTTTGAAGTCCCCCAATATTGAGGCAATCCATCAAGAGAGGTCCTGTTGCCATAAAAATGTTAAGAACCTCTGCTATAGCACCTGTTCAGCTTGCAATTCTCATCCATTACTGTTAACACCGCTGCTTGGAATGGAAGCTCAAGACATTCGCAACATCTCTGATTTGAAATAATTTGTTCTGTCCTCTAGCGAATATTATTATGCAAAGGCTGCAAGACATGGAAGATATCAAGAATTTCTCCTGTGTTTTTCATACATTGTCCCACTTTAGATTCACATTCAGGAATATAATGCATATGTATTTACGGATCAACAAAAGATTTCGTTTACATGTCTAAAAAAATTCCCCATAAGGCATTTCGCCATCATATGCCGCTACAAGAACTCCCATGATATTTAAAATCATGAACAGTATCATAAGGTGCCAACTCCACATTAACTTTTCCTTTTCTGGTGAGTTTATGAACCACATACAAGGGCATTCAACTCAGTCTAGTGCCCACTTGCAAGTCTAGGTCAGAGGTTCTCAAACTGTTTTTGAGCTATGGACCTCATTTGAGAATTTAGTATACCCTACAAACCCCTTATGATGAACAATACTTCAAATGTGACATTTAATGTGGCTAACATTTTTGTAGTGTAGAGGCCATAAAATTATTTTGCTACCTGTTTCATTTTTTAACAAAACCAAATTTTCTATTAGACGTTAGAGAAAAAGAAGTTGTATTTTTCCCTGAACTAAATTCATGGACCTTCTCCTGGAAGGTCCATGAATTCCAGGCTGAGAACTACTGTTCAATACTCTTGATGCTTCCCTTCTGGAAGTGCTCCATGGCTGGCAGCTTTAAAAAACCACTGCTCTAGACCAAAGATAACTAATACCTGCAGAATATAAACGAACAAAGGAATATATATGTTATTCCTTCAGCTTATGTTATTCCTTTATGTTATGCCTTTAGTTTATCAATCTACTGTGACTCATTCTTCTGTAAATCTGCCAGAAAATATTAAACAACAAAGTAACACAACTGTCTTCAAAAAGACCCAAAAAAAAAAAAAATAAAATAAAATAAACCAGCCCATCAAAACTGCATGCACAAGACAAACATGAACAAAACTCACTTGTCTGCCACAGCCCTGGCTTTGAGCAGTGCTGCTGTGTAACATATTGTTGCTGACTTCGGTAAGCTGATATCTGGATGGAGACCAATTCAGACAGCAATTTATGATTTACAGAAGAGCACAGGATCATCAGAAGAATATAAGTTTCACAGAACATACAAGATCATAATGTAAGGCTGAGAGAAATAAAATTTCATATGATATACTCGTATTTCAGTAATATTTTTATTCATATTTTATTCTCCCATCATATTTTGAAGGGTTACAACTAATTATATAAGATTAACCATTTTTAAAAAATGTGATTTTGGAGAAAGAAGTAATATATACTACCACAGACAGATACAGAAACAAATGTCCTCTGAGAAGATGGGGAATAGACACAAAAAAATAATTAAAGCAAAGAAAAAGACAAATTGTTTAGAACATGTCACAAGGAGAAAGAAATTGGTAATCTAATAATCATTGGAAAATTCAAGGGAAAAAGAAAGAGGAGAGCAAGATAAAAATACAAGGGTTGATTGATAAGTTAGTGGCCTAAGGTACAAATACTTGAAACATAGTTGATATTAAGTGCACTTGTAGATCGGGTTAATGTAAGATTAAATGCCAAGTTTCAAGAAATTAACTGCAACCAATTTTTTTTTTTTTTTTTACAGGCTACTGAAGTGGTAAGGGGTGGCAGAAATTGAGAAAATGGATAAAATTTCTCATAAAGCAGTCATTTGCTACCTCTGCATCAAGGGCTTATCATTGAAGGAGATCCATGAGGATATGGTAGAGACTAGGGGTGAGTGCCCCTTCTTACAGCACAGTGAAGAAATGGGCAGCTCAATTCAAACATGGAATGGAGAGTCTGGAAGATGATCCCCGTCCGTCCAGGAAGACCAAGAATGGTAACCACCGATGAAACCACTGGCAGAATCCATGACATGATAATGGAGGATCGACGACTAACTGAGTGGTACACTGCTACTGAGTCGGGCATCTCCCAGGAACCTGTTCATGCCATTATTCACAATGATCTTCAAATGACAAAGGTCTCTGCTTGATGCGTCCCAAAACTTGTTGGAGCTGATCACAAACAACAGCATCTCAACATGTTGAAAGACAATCTTGGCCATTTTTCTTCAGCAGTTTGTGACTATGGATGAGACTTGGGTTCATCATTTTCAACCAGAAACCAAAGAACAGTCAAAGCAGTGGAAACATCATGGATCCCCACCTCCAAAGAAAACAAGGGTGGTTCTGTCTGCTGACAAAGTGATGACTTCCATCTTTTGGGATTCAGAAGGTGTGCTATTGGTAGACTATTTTTAAAAGGGCAGAATGGTTACCGGGGCCTATTACACTAATCTTATGAAGCAACTGCGGGTCAAACTGAAGGAAAAGCGTCGAGGGAAATTGACGAGAGGAGTCATCTTTCAGCAAGACAATGGTCCAGTTCACAAGTTGGCAGTGGCAATGGCTGCCATTCATGAATGCAGCTTCCAGCTTCTTGAACATCCTCCTTATTCCCCAGATTTGGCCCCTTCGGACTATTACCTGTTTACCAAACTCAAAAAGGAACTCAGTGGTCACAAATTTTCTTCAGATGATGACATCATTCATGCTGTAGACCACTTTCTACTAGCACAAGATGCTGACTTTTACAAATAAGGGATCCATATGCTCCAGGATCACTGGACTAAGTGTATAAACTTGCAAGGGGACTATGTTGAGAATTAACACACAAAAATTGTCCACAAATAATCTGTTGTACCTTATGCCGAGAACTTATCAATCACCCCTCATATATGAATGCTTAACAAAGTGGCACAGCAAAAGAAAAGCAACAGATCTGATTTGAAATACCAAGGACCATACAAAACGGAGCATGAACCACCAATGCTTACAGACATAAAATGATAATGATTTATAAGAAATATCACGGACTTTACACATAAAAAAACCATTGGCCATCATGGTCAAAAGTCTGCCAGATTAGCTCTTTGTTTACATGTCTTGCAAAAACTCTGCCAGATTCAATTCTTGTTTACACGTCTGGCTAAAAGTCCGCCAGATTGGTTCTTTGTTTACACATCTGGCTAAAAGTCCGCCAGATTGGTTCTTTGTTTACACATCTGGCTAAAAGTCTGTCAGACTGGTTCTCTGTTTACACGCTGGCAAAAAGTCTGCTAGATTTGTTCTTTTACACATCTGGCCAAAAGTCTGCCAATAGGCTGGTTATTTTCATGTTTATTACAAATGTAACTCGATGAAAAAACTGTTATTTCTGTATGAACTGTTAACAACTGTTATTGTTATATATATTACTGTATTTCAGAACAGAATTCCACAGTGTGAAAAGACAAATTGGGGGAAAAGTATAATAGGCTCGGGACTGAGCCAAATGGCTGAGTTTTTATTATTTTATCTCTGCCCTCTTACAATTACAAAGACTGATGATATTTTTACATTATACTTTACACACATATTAATCTCTTCATAAAGCTAAAACTGCTGACCATTACTGTAAAGAAACAGAACACAGTACTGTATGGTTAGACCTCGAAAAAACATGTCCAGAAGGGTGTGAGGTAGCTAAGTTTTCTCCTGGCTAGACAGCTGCTCATCCTACCACAGCCTATGGTTAACGTCCCAGGTAATTCTCTCATCATTTTCCTGTTTCTCACATCTAGAAGTGTTTTGTCTATAATTTTTTTTTTCCAAGGTCTAACCACACAAATTCTATTACTTTATTATGAGAAAGCCTCAATGTTTCCTATTTATAGAAATTCATATCTGATCATTATCGTACAAGAACTTACCATCAAACCTGGCTAAAACAGCCTGGACATCTGCGTACGCCTGTAGTTCTAGTAATGCTTCTATCAAATTTTCATGAATGTTGAAATTCATGACTGGAGATTCTTTCAACAACTGGCAAAGCAGAGATTTTATAAAACATATACAACAGCAGAATCTGACACTTCCTGAGTTTATACTAACCAAAAGGCAAACAAACACTTAATATTTAACATTAAGTCAACTCTGAGGTAACTTTTCTGGTATAAATATGCTCTTCCCCATTGTTTTGATTCAGGCAAAGTTTACCCAGCACTGGTATATCAGGTATCAACTTTTACAGCCTGGTGAACTTTTAGGACCCCAAAGGCTGAACATGAACCTGTAACCTCCCGACTGATACATCTAGCCACTACAGACTAGCTTGTTCCCACCCTCGTGATGGTTTTTGACTTCTGACAACAGCCACCTTCAGTCATTGTTAAACCAGTTCATTAAACTGAAGGATCTCTTCAAGGACATGATAGAACTGAGTTATACAGGGAATAGGCTGATGCTTAAGCTGGACACTGCTGGCAGTTCCATGTGATAATAGTTTCCTACACTTAAAGGGGTGGCCTGCTTGGCTTGCTCTATTATTTCCTACTTCTGGAGGAGGCCATATTGAGATTAAGTTCTTCGTTTAGTTATTTGTTTTTTGTCTCGTTTGTGCGTGTAATCCTTGAAAAAGGCTCACAACGAAATATTGGATCTTGTATGTTTTTCATTCATACATTCTCATACTTTCTATTCATTTTTCTCACTTTACTCACTCCATCTGCCACTTTGTAAACTACACCATACGAGGTCCTCTATCTACCTTTATTATTTAAACCAGTTTTACTGCAGTCGCCATCCCTTTTATCTGCTCTGGTACTCCGGCAGTAACTGGTTCAACCCCCGGAAGTGGGGGACTTTTCTGTACCACCACACTAAACTGACACCGGTCCTCTCAACTGCTAAAAATGAGCACCAGAGAAATCTGGGAAGGTAAATGCTGCCAGGCGTGATACTGACCACATCACATTTTATGTGCCAAAGGCCTTGGAAGTGTGGGCCTCAACAGTGCATCCCCAATATGCCTTAAAAGCATGGAAATGGGGGGATTTTACCTTTACACTTGCAGGACTAGTAGGAGCAGCCTCTCCTCCAAGAGGTTTCACATTTCTGCTTGCCTGGCTGAAGTGACACAACAGCCTGATCCTAGATGAATCCAAATTAGTTCCGCTTCACTGACCTTGGTAACTGCACCATCCCTCCAACATAATCACCTCTGTCCACTCAGAAATCATCATCATCATGTGCTATCTTCAGCATGAAGGCTGATGTTAATGAATACCCAGTTTCTTTGCCCCCTTGTCTTGATAGTGCACTTATCCAGGCTGTATTCCATCCATTCTTACATGTTATCTTTCCATATACGCTACCTCTCTCTTTTTTTTCCTTCCACCTTTCCTTCTTGTGTGATTTTCAGTGTATTATTATGTCTTTTTGCTGTGGCCAAAGTATTCTGTTTCCTTCATCCTTATTTCTTTGAGAACTTCACATTGCACTTCTAGTTGTTCTAATACTTGTGTATTTGTTCTCTTCATTTTTCTACAATATATAACCTACTTTCCTGTAAATCCACTTTTCTGCTGCATTCACCATTCTCTCCGACCTTCACTTAGAGCCAGGGTTTCTGTTCTGTTCAGTAATACAGTATTAAATCTCATTTCTGTTTTTCTGGACAGATTCCTGGATAACAGTATTGTCTTCGTGGTGTTGAAAGTTTGTTTTACCATTTTTACTCTTTTCTTTGTCTCCCATACTTTATCCTACATGTTATCCTATAATTCTTAGAAAGAAACAAGTCACCATTTTCCGCCTCTGAACAAGACACAGCCGACTCCGAAGTCATATGTATACGAAGTTTAAGGTTGGTACTACTAATCTATGTACATGTGCCCATGTGCCCCAAACTGTGGAACATATCCTCCAAAACTGCACCAACTATGAGACACTGAGAAATAATTACTTGCCCGGTGAAACCACTAAAGAAGATAAGCTCTATGGTTCCATACATGAATTACAAAAAACAGCGAAATTTGTCCGAGAGAAAAGACTGCAGATATAGACAGACAATGTGAACGAAGAAGAAGAAGATCCTATAATTCTGAAGTAACAAACTCCAATGATATTAAGTAATGGCTGACTGGTCACTTAAAAATAAGCAATTAAAAAAAAAAAAACCTGCAGGCATTAACCTTTTTTTTTTTTAGGTCTAACTTCACTAAACAACATCAAAGACCACATAACCACTTTTGTTATCAAGCATCACAGCCACCATGTTTTACTGAGACAATGATGTGATGTCTATTTTTAGCATTTATGGCAGGGTTAAAATTATGGGATCCAGGGTACATGACTTTTTCATCTATTTAGTAATAAACTTTTTTTTTAAAAAGCTGCTTATAGGGCCTCTGATACCATAAGAATTAACTAAAAAATAAGGCCCATATAACGGGAGCTCATTTTTATCTGAATGTCAACATCTCCACCTCAATGCACTGGTAAGAGAGTATACAATATACATCAGTGTGCCTCACTTTGTCAAAGGCTTGGATATTCGATTTCACTGCATCTGAGCTCGAGAAATGCACGATGCCACAAGGAGAAAACAGGCCCATGAAGAAAAAAAAAAAAAAAAAATCCCAGCCACTCCGTGGAACCCAAACCTAGGACTTTTCACTAAGTATGCTACTGTTTCAGTTACTGAGCCATCCAAACCCACATATACCTGTAGGCACTTGTGTTTGTAAATGTCTCCCACCTCTACGCCCTTTTCCCCACTTACATCTCTCATCATCTTCACAGCCTCCCTTGTCCTTCCCAGCTTCCTCGCACACATCGCCAGTCTCCGTTTTATATATACCAAAACATTCGTGTCTCGTCCTGCAAGAGAGGGAAAAAAAAAAACATAAAACCTAGTTTTCGAAATATCACTAAATACAATCAGATTTTACTCACATATTGTAAGGCGGACTTCAGCGATCTGATGTCCGATTCTTAAAATACAATTTTTTTTTAGTTTTCACTTTTTTTTAATCGTCATTTTCATCAAATATACACCCACCTCGGACATTGCTCAGTACATACAGAAGTGATTTTAGCGACACAATCAGTTTTGACTTAATATACTGACGGCAATAGGGTATCTGAGTGGCGAAGTGGTTAGTGCACTGGTCTCCCATGGCGAAGGTCGGGGGTTCGAATCCAGCCGGTGGCACCCCAGTCACTCAGCTGTAGGAATGGGTACCTGACTTCTTCTGGAGTTGGGGAAGGAAAAGGCAGGCAGGTGTGATACTGACCATATCACCCTCTAGTGTGCTGACAGGTCGAGGAAAAATATGAGCACTAACACCATATCCCTATGTGCCTCTAAGGCATGACAGGATTATCTTTAACTTTTTTTTTACTGACAGCAATATGTAATACTTCCTGTGATAAGAAAGACTCACACTGTGGGAAATATACTTTGTTTTCAGAGTTTAGGAATTAAATTTTAGAGGAGAGATAAAGAGGAGGTGAGACATGAGCTACTTAGATCGTCTCTAGCTGTACTAACATATTCTGTGTGCCCTACAGCAACTCTTTCAGGCCATGGAGTCCTGAAGAGATTCGTCAAAACATGTTTCCAGTCTGTTCTTGTGTTTCAAATCTTATCAGTCATACAACTAGAGAATGAAATAATGAAAACTAATGAGAATTGTGTGACATTTACTTGAAACTGCTTTGAGGAAAATTTATGTGCTTTTTGCATGAAATTGTTCTAAGTAAAATTATATGAATTTACATGAAACCACCTTAAGGAATATTATGTGAATTTACATGAAACTACTTTAAGGAAAATTTTATGAATTTACATGAAACTACTTTAAGGAAAATTATATGAATTTACATGAAACTATTTTACTGAAAATTATATTAATTACTTCAAGCTGCTTTAAGGAAAATTATATGAATTTACCTCAAACTAGGTTGGTTTTTTTTTTTAAGTCTTCTTTCCTATTTTTCAAAAGCTAGCTACAGAACACTGTGTTAAACCATTTTATTGTGTGAAAGCTTCCTTGCTTTTCATTGGACAAATCTGTACCAGAAGTTTTTGACTGGCTACGTATACATTAACCCTCACATCCTTATGGACATCTCTGGCCCTTCTCCTCTCAACTTCTAAAATCTGATTCGTGGTATACTTACGATGAAGTGCTTCCTGTATGGAGTTCTGATGTTGCGTTGTCTGAGATTTTCTGTAACTGCTCTCTGCCGCTTTATACGCTTGCTTGAACATTTTCTCACACTGGCAATAAATCATGAGAAAAAAATATTACACGCCAAAAAACCAGATGAGCACGGCCGAGACTTTCTGTAACCGCTTTCTGCTGGACTGCATGTTTGTCTGAACATTTTTTCTTACTCTAAAAATAACTCTGAGAAATAAAAATAATCTAGAAAATCACTAAAGAATCAGAGGTTGATAACAGAAGGCACAGTGCCTGGCAAAAGAGAAAAGGGTGACCTCGCCGCTTGGTAGACTCAGGACACCACGGGAAGTTGCATATGTCACGACGAGATGCCGGTCACCTTGTGCAAGACCGCACCACACTCCGGCAAGCAGTAAGAGGGACAAATTCTGTTCAGAAAACATCACATGAAGAAGAAGAGAACCAGATAAGCCTGGCTGATGACTTTCTATAATTGCTTTCTGCTAGACTGTATGATTGTCTGGACATTTTCTTATTTTGAAAATAATTCTGAGGAAAAAATATCAGATGCTAGAGAATCAGATGCCAGAGAATCAGACATCAGAGAATAAGACAACGGTGGCTGAGATTTTCTTATCTAGCATCTGCTAGACTATACGTCTGAATATTTTCTGATACTAGACATTTTTTCACAGAAAACGTATCAGACATTAGATAACCAGACAACAGTGTCTGCAGTCATTTCTGCAGGACCATTATATTTGTCTGAACATTTTCTCAAATAACCAGTAAAAAAGATATCAAAAACTAGAGTCTTGGCAAACATCCTTTTGGGATCAAATGCAGGAGAAGAACAGAAACCAGAGTCCGAGACTTTTCAAAAATTTCTTTCTGTAGTCTTTTAGCTTGAAAATGTTCTCACGTTAGTAATAACACAGGAAAAAAATAACTAGATAATCAAACACAAAAGATGAAGAGAAACCAGTTTTTAAAACCTCTCTCTAGTCTTATTTACTAGCTCAAATATTTTCTCACACTAGTGATAACCTAGGAAAAAATAACTCTAGATAATTAAACATGGTACAAAAACACATCACAATAGGTAATCCATTTTTTTTTCCAATTAATCTTCTCTCTGATCCGGTGAGATATGAAAGCAGGGTCATTTTACACATAGTGATTCCAGTAAGTGATGCAGCAAAAATTACATCAACAAAATGCTTTGAACAACGACAATTCAAATAAATGAAATTTACTTTCAAGGAACTGAGGTCTCAAACTTACTTAATATCATTTTATTTCTCCCTACTTTTGCACCTAAATGTAATACACTTCATTTCCCACTACTCTGATAATTCCCATAATACCCTCATCTCTCTGTTTCCGCATCTGATGACCTTTTATCTCACTTTTCATGCCTGATATATTATCCTTTATCTCCTTCTCTGCTTTCACATTTAACATAATACTTTTAACTTCTCACTACTTTCATACCTTACATTATACTTCTAACTTCTCACTACTTTCATACCTTACATTATACTTCTCACTTCTCTCTAATTTCACACTTGACATCACATCCTTTATCTCTCTCTATTTTTACACACTTCTTCTTCATTCGCTTCTACCACTAAAGATCGCCCCATGTGCTACTGAATTTATTCCTGCGATCCTTGAGATGGGTCTCATTTAGGATAGAGGCTCAAAGCATCAGGGAACTTCGGTCTCTCTTTCACCTCTCTGTGGTGGGTCACAGAGGTGGAATTCTTTTACACCTGAAATATTACCTTGTAACTTTATTTTCACCATTTATCCCTCCTTATTTTCACATGACACAATGAACTTTACCTTTCATTCTTGACATAATTCTTTATGTCTCTCTATTTTCACACATGACATAACTCCCTTTATCTTTCTCTATTTGCATATCTTAAACAGACTTTATTTTTCACGCATGAAATAACATCCTTTAACTCCTTCTATCTTCGTTTGCCATCTTCGTTTTGGTCTTCCTCTTTTTCTTTTTCCAAAACGAAGACGGCTGCAAGACATCGTTGACGATCTGCAAATGGATGCAGCAGCTGCAGGCCATCTTGCTCACAACCAAGAGGCCTACAGGAGTGCTATTTGGGAGGCAAAGTTCCACAAGGGACATGCAAAAGAATGAATGAATGACTCCTTCTATTTTCACACATGACATAACACCCTTTATTTTCATACTTGACATTTATTTTCATATTTTATAGCTGACATCATTTTCTATTTTCACTCATAACACCTTTTTACCTCTACTTTCAAATCTGACATATTTAGCTATTCTCACACCTGAAATAACACCCTTTATCTTTCTACTTTAACACCTGAAATAACACTCTTTATCTATTTTCAAATCTTGTACAATGCCTTTTATTTCTATTTTCATACTTAACACCTTTTTATCCATTTCTTTTTTCACACATGACAAAACACCCATTATCTCTCTCTATTTTCACATCATCTCTTTGCTCACCTCTAGAATAGTAGTTGTTTCTTCCTCTGCGAGCAGTACCATAGCAGTTGCACACCTGGTGAAATAAATACTGCCCTATATATGAGCACATTAAGTACACATATTTACATCTGGAATGAGAAATCTAAAAAGTGCTACAGTGTCACAATAAGAAACATTCACATTGGGGAAAATAAAAGATTACATTGTAGTTTTCGCTTTTGTTATTCTTTTTTTTTTTTAAACAAGTTTATTTTTCAGCTCTGAACAAATAACCTGTCTACATATTACAAGACCATAGCAAGACTTTGGTTACATTTGTCATGTTTTAATCATCATGTTGTGCCATTTCCATGGGGGAAAGCTGGCTGCAACTAGAATAGACAAAATCCACCACTGTCCCCTCAGCCACTTCACCGCTATCCCCTCAGCTGCTTCACTGTTGTCTCCTCAGCTACTTCACCGTTGTCAACTCAGCTGCTTCACCGTTGTCCCCTCAGCTGCTTCACCGTTGTCCCCTCAGCTGCTTCACCATTGTCCCCTCAGCTGCTTCACTGTTGTCCCCTCAGCTGCTTCACCGTTGTCCCCTCAGCTACTTCACTGTTGCCTCCTCAGCTGCTTCACCGTTGTCCCCTCAGCTGCTTCACCGTTGCCTCCTCAGCTGCTTCACCGTTGTCCCCTCAGCTGCTTCACCGTTGTCCCCTCAGCTGCTTCACCGTTGTCCCCTCAGCTGCTTCACCGTTGTCAACTCAGCTGCTTCACCGTTGTCCCCTCAGCTGCTTCACCGTTGCCTCCTCAGCTGCTTCACCGTTGCCTCCTCAGCTGCTTCACCGTTGCCTCCTCAGCTGCTTCACCGTTGTCCCCTCAGCTGCTTCACCGTTGTCCCCTCAGCTGCTTCACCGTTGTCTCCTCAGCTACTTCACCGTTGTCCCCTCAGCTGCTTCACCGTTGTCCCCTCAGCTACTTCACCGTTGTCTCCTCAGCTACTTCACTGTTGTCTCCTCAGCTACTTCACCGTTGTCTCCTCAGCTACTTCACTGTTGTCCTCAGCTACTTCACTGTTGTCCTCAGCTACTTCACTGTTGTCCTCAGCTACTTCACTGTTGTCTCCTCAGCTACTTCACTGTTGTCTCCTCAGCTACTTCACCGCTGTCTCCTCAGCTACTTCACCGCTGTCTCCTCAGCTACTTCACTGTTGTCTCCTCAGCTACTTCACTATTGTCTCCTCAGCTACTTCACTGTTGTCTCCTCAGCTACTTCACCGTTGTCTCCTCAGCTACTTCACCGTTGTCTCCTCAGCTACTTCACCGTTGTCTCCTCAGCTACTTCACCGTTGTCTCCTCAGCTACTTCACTGCTGTCTCCTCAGCTACTTCACCGCTGTCTCCTCAGCTACTTCACTGTTGTCTCCTCAGCTACTTCACTGTTGTCTCCTCAGCTACTTCACCGCTGTCTCCTCAGCTACTTCACCGCTGTCTCCTCAGCTACTTCACTGTTGTCTCCTCAGCTACTTCACTATTGTCTCCTCAGCTACTTCACTGTTGTCTCCTCAGCTACTTCACCGTTGTCTCCTCAGCTACTTCACCGTTGTCTCCTCAGCTACTTCACCGTTGTCTCCTCAGCTACTTCACCGTTGTCTCCTCAGCTACTTCACTGCTGTCTCCTCAGCTACTTCACCGCTGTCTCCTCAGCTACTTCACCGTTGTCTCCTCAGCTACTTCACCGTTGTCTCCTCAGCTACTTCACCGTTGTCTCCTCAGCTACTTCACCGCTGTCTCCTCAGCTACTTCACTGTTGTCTCCTCAGCTACTTCACCGTTGTCTCCTCAGCTACTTCACTGTTGTCTCCTCAGCTACTTCACTGTTGTCTCCTCAGCTACTTCACTGTTGTCTCCTCAGCTACTTCACTGTTGTCTCCTCAGCTACTTCACTGTTGTCTCCTCAGCTACTTCACTGTTGTCTCCTCAGCTACTTCACCGTTGTCTCCTCAGCTACTTCACTGTTGTCTCCTCAGCTACTTCACTGTTGTCTCCTCAGCTACTTCACTGTTGTCTCCTCAGCTACTTCACCGCTGTCTCCTCAGCTACTTCACCGCTGTCTCCTCAGCTACTTCACTGTTCCCCTCAGCTACTTCACTGTTCCCCTCAGCTACTTCACTGTTGTCTCCTCATGCTTGTTTCCTTCCAGCTTTAACCCTGATGTATGGTTTTAATTACTTTATCATGTCTCTTGATATGAGCACAATACTTCAGTTACTTGGTTCTTATGATTATCACTATTTCTATTTCCAATTTCGGTGTACTAGATCTTTAAAAATCTTGTTCTATCTTTCAGTAAAACTTGGTTCAGTCTTCAGACCATGATATCAGTCTTGTTCTACCCTTCAACAAAACTTGATTCGGACTTCAAACTATGATCACAGTCTTGTTCTATCCTTCAACAAAACTTGATTCGGACTTCAAACTATGAGCACAGTCTTGTTCTACCCTTCAACAAAACTTGATTCGGACTTCAAACTATGAGCACAGTCTTGTTCTACCCTTCAACAAAACTTGATTCGGACTTCAAACTATGAGCACAGTCTTGTTCTACCCTTCAACAAAACTTGATTCGGACTTCAAACTATGAGCACAGTCTTGTTCTACCCTTCAACAAAACTTGATTCGGACTTCAAACTATGATCACAGTCTTGTTCTACCCTTCAACAAAACTTGATTCGGACTTCAAACTATGAGCACAGTCTTGTTCTATCCTTCAACAAAACTTGATTCGGACTTCAAACTATGAGCACAGTCTTGTTCTACCCTTCAACAAAACTTGATTCGGACTTCAAACTATGAGCACAGTCTTGTTCTATCCTTCAACAAAACTTGATTCGGACTTCAAACTATGAGCACAGTCTTGTTCTATCCTTCAACAAAACTTGATTCGGACTTCAGACTATAAGCACAGGTTTAACCAATAAATCAACTTTCATCCTTCAGCACAGAGCGTGACAGGTATAAGCCACCAACTGACATGGAATAAAGCTTACAATGATGAAGACACTTTAAACTAAGGCAGATCAGAATAAACGCTGCCTGGTAACTCTGGACAAAGATGTTGTCTTCACTGCATTTATCACTGGCATTACAACATGATTTTAATATCAAGGATGAGGATGTTTATATCGAGTAAGCAAATGAGCCAGGTGTGACCAAAAAAAAATGATTCGGAAGGATGCGTCTATTTGTAGGACATGCCTAACAGTCTTATCATCAAGTTCTGACTGGCACCATTAACAGAGGTCATCTTCAGTGGCTGCCAAACAATGAGCAAAGAAGATAAAGGGAGATCCCCAAACTAATGTCTCATTCAAGCAGAATGTCATAATATTTTCTCATAAACATAACAAGATGGGCTGATGTCAGGGCTGTCTGGTCAGTCCAAAGCATTTATAAGCAATGGGCTGATGTCAGGGTTGTGGGGTCAGTCCAAAGCATTTATAAGCAATGGGCTGATGTCAGGGTTGTGGGGTCAGTCCAAAGCATTTATAAACAATGGGCTGATGTCAAGGTTGTGAAGTCAATCCAAAGCATTTATAAGCAATGGGCTGATGTCAGGGTTGTGGGGTCAGTCCAAAGCATTTATAAGCAAAGGGCTGATGTCAGGGCTGTCTGGTCAGTCCAAAGCATTTATAAGCAATGGGCTGATGTCAGGGTTGTGGGGTCAGTCAAAAGAATTTATAAGCAGAGTCAGAGTTAGAAGAAGTGCACCATTTATGACGGAGTGAGAGTGAGAAGAACGTGTACCATTTATGATGGAGTCAGAGTTAGAAGAACGTGCACCATTTATGACAGAGTCAGAGTTAGAAGAAGTGCACCATTTATGATGGAGTCAGAGTTAGAAGAAGTGCACCATTTATGACGAATCAGAGTTAGAAGAACGTCCACCATTTATGACGGAGTCAGAGTTAGAAGAACGTGCACCATTTATGACGGAGGGTACAAGCACAGAGATGTTGGGTGGGAGCTGAAGGTCTGACACAGCAGCTCAACAGCCCTAAGTGATCCCCTACTAGTGACATACAAACACCACCAACATTATCATGTCTACTCCCCCATGACAACTCACTCCTGGAACTAACTAAAATCAGAGACAAACATACACCGATCACTTACTCTGGATTCTTCTCTAACGCACTATGGGCTGCCTTGATCCTGGACTGTGGGTTCCTTTCTCTCCAAGCCATCTGCATTACTTCATGAGCCACGAAAGAAATACAAAACAAGACACGTCAGGTAATTAAGAAATAAAAAAAAATATATATATAATCTCCCACCTGTTAAGAGCCAATGCTATAACATGCTTACGAAATGCAGTAAAACGATTGGTTATTCAGTGAACTTGAACCTGATTGTTACAAAATTGTTTCCAAGCACAGATGAAAAAGTAGTAAAACAATTTTCAGAGTTCAACTCTGAGCACACAGGGTCACCTGACATAACACATTCAACTCCCTTATTATTTATTCTACACAAAATCTCTTGGATAAAGTCGCCAAAGAAAGTGAACAGAAAGGCCTTACTTTGAACATCAAAAAGACAGAGACTATGGTTATGTCTAAGAAACAGAATACACCAGCATGCAGTATTAAATTAAACGGAACTATTCTAAAGCAGGTGCAGAAATTCAAATACCTTGGAGCAGTAATAACTTCAGATGGGAAATGCAGAACAGAAATTAGGAACAGAATAGGCCAAGCAAAGACTGCTTTTCAGAGAATGAGAAACATATTAGCTAACACATCTTTATCAATGAATATTAGAAAACGAGTCCTAAAATGCTATATTGAACCTATCTTGTTATATGGAAGTGAATCATGGACAATAGGCAGGTCTACACAAAAATCATTGGAAGCAGCAGAAATGTGGTTTATTAGAAGAATGTTGCGAATCCCCTGGACAGCAAAAATAACTAATGAAGAATGTAGGAGAAGAGCTGGAGAGACAAAAAAACCTTGTCAAAAAGATAAGAGAGAGACAATGTACTTTCATAGGACATGCAATGAGAAGAGGGGGCATTGAAAATATTATAACAACAGGGAAAATAGATGGAAGAAGATCAAGAGGAAGACCAAGAGAAATGATACTGAACAGTCTGACGGGATGGTGTGAGAGGAGATCACCAACTGAGCTGATGGCCTGCATGAAGGATTGGATACTCTGGAGAAGCATAATAGCCAAAGCCAGTCGGCACGGCACCTGTTGATGATGATGATGACACATATTTAATAGAAATTATATTACAAGCTGGAAGTGTAGCTGAATAAACAGTATTTAAGCTAAATGAGGCAGTGGTCAGCATCCACAGCTGACTGCTTTCATCAGGGTTGTTGAAGCAAAGCTGAACTTGGCCCTGCTCTACCTCCACATGGTTACCCCTCCCTGGAAACAGATCACTGCTTGCATGAGCGAACAGTGATCAAATGGGAAGGAAAACCAGGTCCTGAAAATAAACCATGCCAAAGACAGATGTGTCAGGCCAAAAGCTACAGATATAGCAGTCTACCTGTACACTGTGACACAAAGCAACCATCACCCTTTTAAGAACGAACATAAAGAAAGAAAGAATATCACAAACTTATCATAAATGTAAGCAGTGTAGATAGTATTAGAAATGGCTATACTTTTATCTACAAATGTTCAAGAGCAATTTCAAATAAGGTTACTTCTCATCCATGTCTCAAGTGTAATAGAATCAAGTACTGACCCATCTGCCAACCAATGATAATTGTTAAAACTGATGCTTACAGGAAATTAGAGCAAAGCACTGCAAGCTGAGACATCGTCTATTCTCAGGGCTGAAAACTGGCACAACAGACCTACGTGCCTGCAGCAAAGAGCGGCAGACATCGCAACACATCCTCCAGGGTTGCCAACAACAGAACCCGCTCAGGCGAAGGACCTGGCCAGATCCCAACCCCCCTTACAGGAGAAGCTCTTTGGCGAAGCTGAAAAACCCGAGACAAACTGCCACATCTGCGAGAGAGACTTGCATCATTGTCTGAGCAAATGATACAGAAGAACAAGACGCTTATAGCAGACCATCATCATTTTCTTCCGCGTACATCTCAAAAGGACATAAGCAGCATTGTGGCGCTGATGCACGTTTCAAAAGGACGCATTCAAAATCAGTTTGTTGTTATGATCAGGTTTGTGCTCTCATTTCAATTACTATTGGCCAGACTATTGTCCGCTACCAAAGGCACCACATGGAAGCAGCTTTGGTTTGCTGAGCCTAATGCAAGCAGTCAGTAACTGGTCACTGATCACCATCTCATTCAAGCCAACCGTCATAACATTTCCTCAAATATATAACAGATGGGTGTGGAGTCAGTCTGAAGCATTTATAAGCGGAGCAGGCAGAAAGGCATCATTTATAAGTGGAGATAGAGTTGGTAGAAATGCACCATTTATAAGTGGAGATAGAGTTGGTAGAAATGCACCATTTATAAGTGGAGTCAGAGTTGGTAGAAATGCACCATTTATAAGTGGAGACAGAGTTGGTAGAAATGCACCATTTATAAGTGGAGTCAGAGTTGGTAGAAATGCACCATTTATAAGTGGAGTCAGAGTTGGTAGAAATGCACCATTTATAAGTGGAGTCAGAGTTGGTAGAAATGCATCATTTATAAGTGGAGATAGAGTTGGTAGAAATGCACCATTTATAAGTGGAGATAGAGTTGGTAGAAATGCACCATTTATAAGTGGAGATAGAGTTGGTAGAAATGCACCATTTATAAGTGGAGTCAGAGTTGGTAGAAATGCACCATTTATAAGTGGAGTCAGAATTGGTAGAAATGCACCATTTATAAGTGGAGATAGAGTTGGTAGAAATGCACCATTTATAAGTGGAGTCAGAGTTGGTAGAAATGCACCATTTATAAGTGGAGACAGAGTTGGCAGAAAGCACCATTTATAAGTGGAGTCAGAGAGCAAAAGCACAGAGATGTAGGGAGTCGAGGGTTTAGAATACCAGCTCCACAACCCTATGTGATAAACACCAATACTGTAATGTTACTGGGGGCCCAGAACTAAACAGCAACAGGACAGAAACAATGGCAATATCAAACAGAATAAACATACCAAAGTGCAACACCCCTTTCAAACAGGAAGATACTGGCACAGGTAAATAAATTCAATTACCTTCGAACAACAATAACAGCTGACGGCAAGTGCACATATGAAATAAAATCATGAATAAGTAAGGCGAAGGCTACTTTTTATGACATGATGAAGATACTAGCAAATAAAATGTCCTTAAAAGTAAGGAAAAAAGTATTACAGTGCTACAGAGAGCCAATATTGCTATCTTCTTACATCTTACATCGTTCCCATGCCATTAAACATCACATAGGGCTCGCATAGTTGTTTGCTAAGTTTTCCTATTTTCAGCAAGTTTTTCAACTTCATCCAGGGATGTTATGCCCACTAAACTGGCTTCTCTTAACAATGTCCTCTTTAGAGTTTCAAGTGGTCGACCTCTTTTTCTTCGGCCTGTTGTGCTCCACTTGATAGCTTGTTTTGGTATTCTCTGATTGTTTCTTCTCATCACATGGCCTACATATGTCCATCTTTTTCCGATCACCCATGAGACAGGTTGTTGTTTGCTCATCTGTCTTATCTCTATGTTGTTCTTAAATTCATTCCACTTTATACCAAGTATTTTCCTGAGGCATTTGTTTTCAAAAATTTTTAATTTCATGTCTATTTCTTTAGGTGATTTCTAGTTTTCGCATGCATAAATGAAGGTGGATATCACATTTGAATTAAATAATCTTAACTTGGCTTTTGTGCTTCTAACTTTTGAATTCTATATGTTCTCAAGATTTTTAAAGGACAATGCTGCTTCTGCAATTCTAACTTCCTTTCTGGTGTCATCATCCTGGTCTATGTAACTGCCAAGGTAAGCAAATTGGTTTACTTCATCAATAGCTGTTCCCTCTACGTATATTTTTCCTTCTTGATTAATGAGAAGTTTCATTATTTTTGTTTATATTGCCATAAGGTTGTGAAATTTGGAAAGTCAACAAAAAAAATTGACAAAGAAATTGGAAGGAACAGAGACGTGGCTTTGGCAAAAAGATGAAACAAATAGCCTGGACAGACAGAAAAACAGACAAAGATGTCTTCAAAGAAGTTCCAGAACAACAAAAACTATTTAAAATAACCACAAAAAAAAAAAAAGTGTCAAAATTGCTTGAACATGTCATGAGAAGACAGAAGTTGGAGAACCTAGCTATGACTGGAAAATTCAGATGTAAAAGGAAGAGAGGAAGGTCAAGAGAAAAATGGACTGACCAAGTGGCATGGACAAAAAGAAAAGTATCTGAATTCAATGGAAACACCAAAGACCACCCAAGATGCAGAAGCATGATTGACAGTGCTATCCAACACAGCAAATAATAATAATAATAATAATATCATTCCTTCCTTGACTTCTCTATCCCTATCTGGGACACAGACCATCAACAAGGGCTCTCTATTTCTACCCTGGGCTGTTTCTTTTATCCGCCTCCAGGTGTAAGCTGATCTTTTTGATCTCTGCTCCAAGACTCCTTTCTCCAGGTGTTTCTAGTTCTCCCTTGTTTCCCCTTTCCCTACGGATTCCAGGTAACAGCATGTCTGGTTATGTCTGTGGTGGGGTTTCGAAGAGTATGTCCAACGTCTTTTCCTTATCATTTCTTTCACTGTGGGTTGGTCCATTTTCTGCCATAGCTCTTCGTTAATGATGGTATCTGGCCATCTAATCTGAAAGATCTTCCTTAGGTGGGTGTTATCAAAGGTCTGCAGTCTCTTGGTACTTCTGGCTGATGATGTCCATGTTTCTGACCCATGCAGAAGGACCGGCTTAATGTTTGTATTGAACAGTCCAATTTTTGTTGTTAAGGATATTCCCTTGGTCTTCCAGATGTTTCTCAGCTACAGAAACGCTACTCTAAGCTTTCCAATTCTTGCAGTGTAAAATAACAGCGTTCGCATTCATTAACACTAACATAATGTATTGGCAAGCTGTTAACTTACTTTCATATTCTGGCTTTCCTGTATCAGCCTCACATGTGAAATATGTCTGGTGGTCCTGCGCAGAGAGATTCATGTCATAATATGTGAGCGGTTCCTTGCCTGTTGCCCAGTTAAATCTTTGATATTCTGATCCTCGGAACAAGTTCAAAGGGTTCCGCCAAACTTTGCACTCTGGGAAATTAACAAAACAATCCATGTTAACTGTATAAAACTGAAGATGATGATACCGCTTTACAACAGTGGTTCACAAAATGTGCAGCAGGAAGACTGATAGCAGTAGAGATGGTGGAGAGAAGGCAGTGAACAAATGAATGAATGAACAAACTTTATTTTCAACAGGTGAAGAACTGGGAACACAGGCCCATCGGACATTCTGCCCTTCACTTCTCAAACTTTCACTCAAACCTAAATCATTCAACATCAGATTAGTACGCTGGCAATGTAAACATAGAAGTAATACTAAATATAACATGAACACTATTACACATAACCTCTTAGCCACAATAATGCAAGTAAAACATACAATAATGTTATTCCACATTTTCACACATTTACTACAACCAAGAAATCTGGGAAGGTAAGTGGGGCCAGGCGTGATACTGACCACATCAGACTTTCATGTGCCAAACGTGGAAATGCAGGCCTAACACTGAATCTCCAATATGCCTTAATGACATGAAAACAGTAATTTTACCATTACCTTTTAACTACAACCCACCTGATAAATAAATAGCATAAAAAAAATTATTTCACCTGCTCTTTAAGTTTGCAAAAAAAGTAAAGCTATGATGAAAGGAGATCTCTTAGGGGTTCGTGTAATCAGGGTCAAGCAAGTCAAGACAAAATCTGACATCAAAACAAACGAACAAAGCTTAATGAGTTTTAGACAGGATGGAAAGGGTATTCCAGAGGTGAGCAGCTGAGCAAGAAAGGGTTTTCTTGTACAAGTCAATCTTTGCTTTGGTCTGGTTTTTTTTTTTCTTTTTTGGAGGGGGAGGGGGGGAGAACGACTGATTAGATGCTGGCTATGTTTTGGGTTAGATTTTAATTACAAGATAAAGGGAGTCAAAATTTCTTGGACATGTTACGAGAAGACAGAAGTTGGAGAACCTAGCAATGACTGGAAAATTCAGATGTAAAAGGAAGAAGGGAAGGTCAAGAGAAGAACTGACTGACCAAGTGGCATGGAAAAAGAAAAGTATCTGAATTAACTGGAAACACCAAGGACCACACAAGATGCAGAAGCAAATCCACAAATATTGTGGAGCATTCTTAGGCAAAATTATATTAAATAACTCGGTTTTGCTGAATATGAATCTCTTTTTTAAGAGAAACAATTACGTGATGTTTGTGCTGATCTGTAGTACATGCTGGACGCTTGTCATGAATATAACATTTGTTTCTGAAGTGAGTAGTCTTTTTGTACTGGACACTGAGCAGTCATCCCACAGTGAACACAAAGAAGCATGGTGCACCAGAACTAAATAAGTGAAAAACAAGTTTTTGGGAGTGCTAAGGATGTGGACTGAGAGTAAATGGGGTGGGTGCCTGAAAAGGTTTGGGAACCACTAATTTATGACATCTGACACTCAGCCTTCATCTCCCAGCTTTCACACATTTGGCATAAAATTATAAAGTAAAAAAGGTAAAGGTAATCCTGTCAAGCCTTAGAGGCACACAGGGATATGGTGTTAGTGCCCATATATTCCTTAACTTGTCAGCACACTAGAGGGTGATATGGTCAGTATCATGCCTGGTCGCCTTTCCTTCCCCAACTCCAGAAGAAGCCGAGTACCCATTTCTACAGCTGGATGACTGGTGTGCCTCTGACTAGATTCGATCCCCCGAACTTCGCCATGAGAGACCAGTGCACTAACCACTTCGCCACTCAGACACCCATAAAATTATACTAAAAGGTAAAAAAATCTCATAAATAATTTATAACAACAAAACTTTAAATTAATTCCTCATTACACAACTTTTATGTTCTTTATTCCCATCCATACATTCAAGTATATAAAATTCTAATTACAGTATAAATTATTATTATTATTATTCCAGAAGACATTATACAAATTACTCTGTATTTATAATGTTATTACAGGCAGACACTGAATGTAATTAACAAGGAAAAAAACTGAAAGAGAATGATGTGCACTGTATTAGCATATAACCAGTTCCTCTGAGGAATGGTATGGGAGAGTACTCTAGAAGTCAGCAGCAGAGTAAGCAAGGTTTACTTACAGGTCAAGCTGATAGTATATGATGAAGAATAGCACACTAACATCCAAACCTGCTATAACATTATTTCAAACATACATCTAGGTTAGTGAAACACACTGACCAGGTAGAGACGACTGCTGATTAGTCCGACTTCCATTTTCCACGCCACCATTGGAAATGCTGCTGCTACCATTGCTGGTAGTGGCCCCAGCAGTGCTGCTAATGGCACTATTCTCAGCTGAAGAGTCACCGCCCCCAAGCAATGGGGAAATGTGGTTCAAAGAAACATACAAATATACTAGACTGGAAAATGTACAACAACCTGATGTAGGTAATCAGGTATCAAAGAAACATACAAATATACTAGACTGGAAAATGTACAACAACCTGATGTAGGTAATCAGGTATCAAAGAAACATACAAATATACTAGACTGGAAAATGTACAACAACCTGATGTAGGTAATCAGGTATCAAAGAAACATACAAATATACTGGACTGGAAAATGTACAACAACCTGATGTAGGTAATCAAGTATCAAAGAAACATACAAATATACTAGACTGGAAAATGTACAACAACCTGATGTAGGTAATCAGGTATCAAAGAAACATACAAATATACTAGACTGGAAAATGTACAACAACCTGATGTAGGGTAATCAAGTACCAAAGAAACATAAAAATATACTGGACTGTCTTGGCCTACAAAAAACAGACAACATAAACAAGAAAACAATCAACAAGAAAACTGATGACTGGACTAGGAATCTGTACAGACCTCAAAAAGCATAAGAAATCAAAGGGAAAGTGAACAAAATTGATAGAAGAAATGACTCTGACGACTCCCTAGCAAAAAAGACACAATGGATGGACATTTAATGAGGAGGAATGGGAAAATAGTACACCAATACTAGTTATAGCCTCCTATACTAGGAGGGTAACTCTTTCCCTCCATGGACCACATAAACAGCTTTGTTAAAAAAAAAAGTTGCAAATAAATAATTGTTTTGTTCCTGAGCTTCAAATTTTAAACTACAATATAAACTCATCCCCCTCCCCCTCCCCAAGAGAAGGAAAATAAAAAAAAAAAGAACCCCATATAGATGCTGGTTGTCCAATACAGAAGTCAACAACCCCACAGATAACTGCTTCTATAAAACAAATGGCTGACTAGAGCTGACCAAAGCCTTGTACCACCTCCTCACTGCTATTACAGTACCCAGTAAGATTCTGCCTTTACGGTGCATTCTATCCTGCGCAAACAATTTATTTTATTCTTTATTCTGTGTGTATAGCGAATGTCCGCATGTACAGTTTATTGTATTCTGTGTACAGTGTATTTTATTCTCTGTATACAATGCATTTTAGAATGTGTACAAAGCATTTTATGCTACATGTATAAAGCATAGTAATAGTACAGTATAATATAGTACAGTACAACACACTACAGTACAGTACACTATACCACAGTACAATACAGTATAGCACAACACAGCACAGTACAGTGCTGTATAATATACAGTGCTGTATAGTATACAGCTGTATAATACATCACAACTAAAACAAAGAGAGCATTGTACAGCACAATCTTCCTTCCAACTCTGTTTTGTCAGTATCAAACATGGACACTATCAGCTGAAAATTACCACAGAGATGAGACATTTAAGGAGAATACTAAATGTAAGAAGAGGAGACCAGGCCAGAAATGACACCATCTGGGCAAATGGGCTGGAGTAACACCAGTATAACGCTACACCCGGAAACAGCAACTCCAATAGTTTGGCCACCCTACACAACTACCACCAGACACTATACCATAGAAAAGACCTGCAGGAAACAGGAAGAGGCTGCCCACGCAAGAGATGGACGGAGGAAATATCAGAAACTTGAAATATTCTGTTATATGAAGCGAATCACTAAGTCCTATCAAAGAAGTCTTAGTTATCCCCTCAACACTTAAAGGTATATGAGAAAGGTGACAAGTATAAAGTATCTTTTCACACCTATAGTCATAACTTGCCATGAAAGTTAACAGGCATATATTTAAAAAAAAAAGTTGCAAATAAATAATTGTTTTGTTCCTGAGCTTCAAATTTTAAACTACAATATAAACTCATCCCCCTCCCCCTCCCCAAGAGAAGGAAAATAAAAAAAAAAAGAACCCCATATAGATGCTGGTTGTCCAATACAGAAGTCAACAACCCCACAGATAACTGCTTCTATAAAACAAATGGCTGACTAGAGCTGACCAAAGCCTTGTACCACCTCCTCACTGCTATTACAGTACCCAGTAAGATTCTGCCTTTACGGTGCATTCTATCCTGCGCAAACAATTTATTTTATTCTTTATTCTGTGTGTATAGCGAATGTCCGCATGTACAGTTTATTGTATTCTGTGTACAGTGTATTTTATTCTCTGTATACAATGCATTTTAGAATGTGTACAAAGCATTTTATGCTACATGTATAAAGCATAGTAATAGTACAGTATAATATAGTACAGTACAACACACTACAGTACAGTACACTATACCACAGTACAATACAGTATAGCACAACACAGCACAGTACAGTGCTGTATAATATACAGTGCTGTATAGTATACAGCTGTATAATACATCACAACTAAAACAAAGAGAGCATTGTACAGCACAATCTTCCTTCCAACTCTGTTTTGTCAGTATCAAACATGGACACTATCAGCTGAAAATTACCACAGAGATGAGACATTTAAGGAGAATACTAAATGTAAGAAGAGGAGACCAGGCCAGAAATGACACCATCTGGGCAAATGGGCTGGAGTAACACCAGTATAACGCTACACCCGGAAACAGCAACTCCAATAGTTTGGCCACCCTACACAACTACCACCAGACACTATACCATAGAAAAGACCTGCAGGAAACAGGAAGAGGCTGCCCACGCAAGAGATGGACGGAGGAAATATCAGAAACTTGAAATATTCTGTTATATGAAGCGAATCACTAAGTCCTATCAAAGAAGTCTTAGTTATCCCCTCAACACTTAAAGGTATATGAGAAAGGTGACAAGTATAAAGTATCTTTTCACACCTATAGTCATAACTTGCCATGAAAGTTAACAGGCATATATTTAAAAAAAAACAAAATGAAATAAAAAAAATACTGCAGTCTCTTCGATAAATGCAAGAAAGATGAGCAGAAGACAACCAAAACTAACAGCTATGAGACTACAAAAAACAAACAAAAAACAAAAAAGAATAGCGAAGAAAGAACTATCGCTAACAGAAAGCTTGACAAATACTACCGAAAAAAGAAGTCTTAGCAAGCTAAGGAATGCTATTAAAAGCTCTTAAGCCACAACATATAATCAATCAATATCTAAAGCTCTTAACATATAATCAATCAATATTAAAAGTTCTTAAGCAAACATATAAATCAATCAAGAAAACGAAACACCCTTAAAAAACAGTCTGCCTGGGATCCTGGAAAGATCATAATGAAGTTTCCCAAATAAAGTTTGTTTTTTTTTGTACATTCAGAACAACATTCCATTAAGAAATAACATTTCATAACATTCAATGAAGTTACTCAGCTGTCCCACATAGCAAAATGGATGCAGCATCAGCAAGCCAATATACAGAGCTATATTTCAATCAAATACTTCCAAGTATGTGTGTTATCTAAATAGCATCACTGTGCCAGTATATATATATTTCAATATACTTATGGAATTTCTCCCAGTAAGTCTTGCCATCTATATAGCACCAATATGTGTGTGTGAGCGTGCGTGCATGCATGTATGCATGGATGTATGTATGTATATATATATATATGTATATATATATATTAATCAAGTTTCTCCAAGTAAATCTGTAATCTGTATAACAGCACCGAGTCAACATATACTGCAATCTTATAAAGGAATTTCTCCAAGTAAGTCTGTTTACAGCAACAAGTCAGGAGTATTTACTGCATTATTTTCATGGAATTTCTGTAAGTAACAGATTGATGTGACTCGGGCATTGAATTTCTCCAAGTAACAGATTGATGTGACTCGGGCATGGAATTTCTCCAAGTAACAGATTGATGTGACTCGGGCATTGAATTTCTCCAAGTAACAGATTGATGTGACTCGGGCATGGAATTTCTCCAAGTAACAGATTGATGTGACTCAGGCATGGAATTTCTCCAAGTAACAGATTGATGTGACTCAGGCATGGAATTTCTCCAAGTAACAGATTGATGTGACTCAGGCATGGAATTTCTCCAAGTAACAGATTGATGTGACTCGGGCATTGAATTTCTCCAAGTAACAGATTGATGTGACTCAGGCATGGAATTTCTCCAAGTAACAGATTGATGTGACTCGGGCATTGAATTTCTCCAAGTAACAGATTGATGTGACTCGGGCATTGAATTTCTCCAAGTAACAGATTGATGTGACTCAGGCATGGAATTTCTCCAAGTAACAGATTGATGTGACTCAGGCATGGAATTTCTCCAAGTAACAGATTGATGTGACTCAGGCATGGAATTTCTCCAAGTAACAGATTGATGTGACTCAGGCATGGAAGTTCTCCAAGTAACAGATTGATGTGGCTCGGGCATGGAATTTCTCCAAGTAACAGATTGATGTGACTCAGACATTGAATTTCTCCAAGTAACAGACTGATGTGGCTCAGGCATGGAATTTCTCCAAGTAACAGATTGATGTGACTCGAGCATTTAGAGGGAATGATGGAGGACAGATAAACAAAGATGACCTATACAGAAGTCATGAAAGGGGATAGACCAGTGTTTCCCTAACATGGGGTGTACACTCCACCAAACGGGGGTAATTTGAACAATACTGGGGGGGGGGGGGGCATTTACAATATATTTACAGTATACTTTTTTCAGAACTTGATTATTTTGCTGCGGGGAAAGGGGAGAGAAAGTAGAGGCTTGGGGAGGGTGGTTGTGGTGGCATGGCATCCAAATTTTTGGCTCATTGAAGTGGGGGTCATGATCCAAAGAAAGTTGTGAAACAATGGGATAGACCAAGAGGTATACCTAGACAACAATGGTGAGACAACCCAGAAGAAGAAGATAAAAACGCGCTCTTGGGACCGACAACTAGCAAGACAAGATCAAGAACAGAGGGGAGTGGAGACATGTCTTGTCTGCAGCAGTGAGCCTCAGTGTCTAGGAAAACTGCTTAATTCAGCAGCTACTCGAAGAAGAAGAAGTCTGTCATCCACACAACAACAAGCCACTATATACCGTAATATCTGAATGGAACTTCTCCAAGTATGAAAGCCATTTACACAAAAAAACTGACAGCTTTTTTCTTGTTATTTGATATAAACTTATGGCAGGAACAAGGATACCTACAAATAACAATGTGATATTTCAGCAAGAAGCCTTCACCTGACAACAACAGTAGCAACAAAGAGAAGGACAACAAGTACTATTAAGGGAGTCCAAAACAGTGCAAAATGTAGCAAGCTGCTAGATGATTGCAACATGATATATAAACACCAACTTGTTTACTGTTTAAAATTTCTGCCCGCAAATTTCTGCCTGTAATTTCTCTATACTTCTGAACACACATGCACTGCTGCAGTATCATAACCTTTGACTTCTAAAAGGGCTACTCAGCTCTTGCTACATGTCGCTCAAGAGAAGCACCAGAAAGAAATGGAAACGGGCAGCAAGAAAGAACAAGAGCCTAAAATGGCTTTTCAGAATAGAGGGAAATTCTTCTGGCCAGCTGATTCTATACGTAGTGTTAGATCAAGTAAAGTCAATTCTGGAATGATAAATTATGTTGTGGATGACTGATCCACTCCTAAAGACATTAGATTTAAAAAGTAACTGCAAGGTGAACGGTTCAGATCCCTTATCTCCTCCACCGAAGAACATCTCCACTGCACGAACATCTCCATTACACGACACAGTTCGACCATTCATTGCCACCTAACTCAGCAACGGAACCACATCATGCTAGCTACTTTTATTTCCCCTCTTCCTTGATCTACCATTAACTAGAATGAAAAGGTAGGATTATGTTCTAGGGAAGGTTTGGGTTGCTGCCTCTCCCAAGTATACCATCCCTCAAGGACGGACATCTCTTAAGTTTTCAAGCCTACACCAATCCATGATTTTCTTACATTCTTCCCATTCTTTACACACAACAAAATACATTTTTTAACACTGCCACCTTTTTTTTTTTCTTTTTTTTTTTTTTGTTAAATCTTACCTGTATTTTAACGCCATGATGTGTGTTTTCAATGCTATTTGTGTTTTAACACTGCAATGTATTTTAATTGCTGTCTATATTTTAACGCTATTACACATTTTTTAACGCTATTACACATTTTTAACTCTATCACACATTATTTTAACACTAACACACACGTTTAACATTAAATGTATTTTTTACTACTGCATTTTTAACAACATCATGTATTCTTACACACTGTGGCAACTGGAAAAATTGAAGGAAGAAGAGACAGAGGAAGACAGATAGAGAGAAGTTAACGGATGGGCTGTCAGCGTTGCTAGGAAGAAAGTCACCGGCAGATCTCATAATCAAGTCTAAAGACAGTGAACTGTGGAGAGAAATGATCCTCTACGCCACACGCATAGCACTTGAATTGAATGAATTCTTAACTCTACCACATGCTGTTTACAACATTAAAAAAAAAAAAAAAACCCATCAAGAAGTACTTGTAAAACTTTCAAATATTAACACTACCACATATCTTCAACAAGACCACACAGCAGCTGTACAATCCACTCACCAAAATGAGCCCTGATATTAGTGATGAGGTTCCTGTTAAGGCCACGTAGAACTTGGGGGTCAGTGTGTTCAAAAACATGGTAGCTGAAAACAAAGAGAAGGACAACAAGTACTATTAAGGGAGTCCAAAACAGTGCAAAATGTAGCAAGCTGCTAGATGATTGCAACATGATATATAAACACCAACTTGTTTACTGTTTAAAATTTCTGCCCGCAAATTTCTGCCTGTAATTTCTCTATACTTCTGAACACACATGCACTGCTGCAGTATCATAACCTTTGACTTCTAAAAGGGCTACTCAGCTCTTGCTACATGTCGCTCAAGAGAAGCACCAGAAAGAAATGGAAACGGGCAGCAAGAAAGAACAAGAGCCTAAAATGGCTTTTCAGAATAGAGGGAAATTCTTCTGGCCAGCTGATTCTATACGTAGTGTTAGATCAAGTAAAGTCAATTCTGGAATGATAAATTATGTTGTGGATGACTGATCCACTCCTAAAGACATTAGATTTAAAAAGTAACTGCAAGGTGAACGGTTCAGATCCCTTATCTCCTCCACCGAAGAACATCTCCACTGCACGAACATCTCCATTACACGACACAGTTCGACCATTCATTGCCACCTAACTCAGCAACGGAACCACATCATGCTAGCTACTTTTATTTCCCCTCTTCCTTGATCTACCATTAACTAGAATGAAAAGGTAGGATTATGTTCTAGGGAAGGTTTGGGTTGCTGCCTCTCCCAAGTATACCATCCCTCAAGGACGGACATCTCTTAAGTTTTCAAGCCTACACCAATCCATGATTTTCTTACATTCTTCCCATTCTTTACACACAACAAAATACATTTTTTAACACTGCCACCTTTTTTTTTTTCTTTTTTTTTTTTTTGTTAAATCTTACCTGTATTTTAACGCCATGATGTGTGTTTTCAATGCTATTTGTGTTTTAACACTGCAATGTATTTTAATTGCTGTCTATATTTTAACGCTATTACACATTTTTTAACGCTATTACACATTTTTAACTCTATCACACATTATTTTAACACTAACACACACGTTTAACATTAAATGTATTTTTTACTACTGCATTTTTAACAACATCATGTATTCTTACACACTGTGGCAACTGGAAAAATTGAAGGAAGAAGAGACAGAGGAAGACAGATAGAGAGAAGTTAACGGATGGGCTGTCAGCGTTGCTAGGAAGAAAGTCACCGGCAGATCTCATAATCAAGTCTAAAGACAGTGAACTGTGGAGAGAAATGATCCTCTACGCCACACGCATAGCACTTGAATTGAATGAATTCTTAACTCTACCACATGCTGTTTACAACATTAAAAAAAAAAAAAAAACCCATCAAGAAGTACTTGTAAAACTTTCAAATATTAACACTACCACATATCTTCAACAAGACCACACAGCAGCTGTACAATCCACTCACCAAAATGAGCCCTGATATTAGTGATGAGGTTCCTGTTAAGGCCACGTAGAACTTGGGGGTCAGTGTGTTCAAAAACATGGTAGCTGAAAACAAACAAAAATAAAGAAATATGAACAAAATATGAAGAAAAAAAAAAAACAACTGGATGAGGTACTTTTTTTTTAGTAACTGCAAAGAAAACATCATTTTTACACACAAAAAAATTGTTTTTCATTCATCTGATCTCAACCCGCAGGGCAAAGCGGGGGTGTTTTATTCTGTGAATCCGAATTTCATACAATATCTTATTTTCCATCCATTCACTCATATCTATGTATAGAACGCAATATTGATGTGGCTCGCACCCCCCTCCCCCATTTTTCACTCATATCTATGTATAGAACGCAATATTGATGTGGCTCGCACCCCCCCCCCCCCTTTCTTTCTTTTTTTTCCCCCACTGAATATAGTTTTTCGGTTTTTCTGTGAAACTAGTCTGTGTTGAGTACACGTCTCTGCGGCTTGCTCTACTAGGAAGGAGGTAGTTGGTGGGGGGCGGGGGAGGGGAGAGGGCGTGAACCTGTGTAACCTTTAGGACAGGTCACTGGCCTACTCATACAGGAGAGTATCACAGGTAGTTTGCTTCAAGATCTGGAGTGGCCATAGAGGGATGAGATCCCCCCCCCCCCTCCATGGTAAGACCTACTCAGTTTAATCAGAACTTGAAGGACAAAGAAATGACTCTTCCCAGGAGCAAGACATAAGGAGGAAGTGAGAGCTGGAGTTTCGGACCTGGATTGTTTGAATGGTTTCAATCTCATTCCAGCACGTTCACCTTTGCTCTAAAACAGTGTTGTTCGATCAGGAGGCAGATAGCTCCCCAGAGAGGAATTTCAAAATCTAAGGACAGGATTTTTTTTTTCCTAAGCCAGCCTCCTTCGTTTCACCCACAAAGAGACGTTGGCTGCTTGTGTTCCTTCACCCCAGCACATCCAACTTCGGATTAACGTATTTTTTGGACTGGGTTCGTCTTCCGACTGCAATCACTACTCAACTCGGCCAGACTACTGTCCGTCTCCAGCGAGACCAATGGGTGCTTGAATAGGGTCTTGCCTAGCTGTGGTTCACCAGCCCTGACACAAGCAGTCAACTAGAGACATATGACCGCAAAGGATTAACCAAAGAGGAATTTTTCTTTTTCATTGGAGAAGAATGTATAAAGGTGAAAACCCTTTCTGGATTATATTTATTATACTGGGAAGGATTCAGGGGCGGTCTAGGTTGAAAAGGGGGGGGGGGGGGGGGGCTGGGATCTAGGAAGTTGGGAACCACTGCTCTAATAAATAAATAAACGTAGCTATCTCATTCCTTTATTGCTACTCCAGATCTCCAAGCAAACCACCTGTGACACTCTCCTGTATGGGTCAGGCTAGTCACCTATCCTAAGTACCAGCTTGGCAATGGACACTGTGCATCTATACAAGCTAAACTTGATGATGAGGGGATATGAGAGAACATGTGAATGACTGTAATATCTGTACGTCTGTCACGATGAGAGTATTTCTTACACCACTCTCAGCACATTTTCTTATCTTGACTGTCACCTGAGCACAGCTCCATATTCACGGCAATGAATTCACGTGGTCTTTCCATTCACCCGCTGACAGCCGTGCGTGCAAAGTAAACCAGTGCGCCTCACCGTGCTGGTAAATAATATTCTCCATTTTAAGAGTCAGCCGTCCAAAAAAAAAAAAAAAACAGATGTTGAAACATATCTTCTTCCATGCCTTCCGTCCGGTTTATATTTTTTCAATGATTTAAAACGAAAAAAAATTTTTTTCCTGGTTTCTATTTTTAAAAAAACCGCCTCTGGCAAGTAACCCGAGACGACCTACACCTCCTCAAAAATGTGCAGAAAATCATTAACAGCATCCACAAATAAAAGATCTGCTGATGTATTTGGTTGTCCGCCCACAGACACAGCACTTTCTGTTTCGTTTTCACTTCGGATTATTAAATAAACCGCATGATTCTTGTGAACTCTAAAATCAATACATCTTCACTCTGCGTTAAGGCAATCGAAACTAAAAGACGTAGCCAAAAGATCTGGATTCGGAGGTCAGTTTGGATTAGAATCGGGGTCAGCAGAAATGGGAGGCCAAAGATGCAGTAATCAGGTTGATTGAAACAGCGACCTATAGTTGGTTGCTTGATTCAGGGCTGGCCAACCGTAGTCGGCCAAGACTCATCTAACTCCCAAACAGTGTCCCTGGAAACAGACGATAGTCTGTACAAGAGAAAATGGTTCGTAATAGAAAAGCGAACCCAGTCCTAAATATATACTGAACAAAACTTGGCTGGGCCGTAAAGAGCATGGCGGCATATTGCAGCCATGGCCCCTCTGAGGGTGAACGACGACGATGAAGAAGTAGCGGACATGTCCTGATTATGAGGGAGCGAAGCTGGAGTCGTACATTAGAAAAACCGAGGGGCATAAGTCGAAAGGTTAACGCTTGGACTCAACAGTCCTTACAGGGATAAGTCTATGGAAACAGTCAATCATTTGTCCATGTTTCTTGAGGCTAGTCGGAACAGTCTACGTCTCTTGACGCTAATTGGAACAGTCTACGTCTCCTGACGCTAGTCGGCACAGTCTACGTCTTTTGACGCTAGTCAGAATAACCTACGTCTTCTGGCGCTAGTCAGAACAATCTACGTTTTTTGACGCTAGTCAGAACAGTCTACGCCTTTTGACGCTAGTCAGAACAGTCTACGCCTTTTGACGCTAGTCAGAACAGTCTACGCCTTTTGACGCTAGTCAGAACAGTCTACGTCTTTTGACGCTAGTCAGAACAGTCTACGTCTTTTGACGCTAGTCAGAACAGTCTACGCCTTTTGACGCTAGTCGGAACAGTCTACGCCTTTTGACGCTAGTCAGAACAGTCTACGTCTTTTGACGCTAGTCAGAACAGTCTACGCCTTTTGACGCTAGTCAGAACAGTCTACGCCTTTTGACGCTAGTCAGAACAGTCTACGCCTTTTGACGCTAGTCAGAACAGTCTACGTCTTTTGACGCTAGTCAGAACAGTCTACGTCTTTTGACGCTAGTCAGAACAGTCTACGCCTTTTGACGCTAGTCGGAACAGTCTACGCCTTTTGACGCTAGTCAGAACAGTCTACGTCTTTTGACGCTAGTCAGAACAGTCTACGCCTTTTGACGCTAGTCAGAACAGTCTACGCCTTTTGACGCTAGTCGGAACAGTCTACGTCTTTTGACGCTAGTCAGAACAGTCTACGTCTTTTGACGCTAGTCAGAACAGTCTACGTCTCTTGGCACCAGTCAGAACAGTCCACTTTTCTTGGCGTTGCCACATTCTGCATCCAGTCCTTACACAGACCCATGTTGTTCAATTAAAAACATCTGTCAGCGCCAGAAGGAACCGGTAAAAAAATACCAATGTTTATTAGCTCGGAAACTTACCGGCAAACATTCAAGACAAGCAAAACACTATGGCCATTAACATAACGAAAATGTCCATGGGTGCAAGCTGTGAGTAACCGAACACACTTCGGCACGGAAGAAGGAGAGGACTGCGTTCGCTGAAGATCAGTCTTCAACTACACTACCAAGAAAATACAGCTCTGCAGGTCCAACAGGCCGTTCATCACTCACTGTTACACTACCAATGACTTCTTACCAAAACTAACTCTCACTTATTATTTCACCACCAATGACTTCTTACCAAAACTCTCACTTATTGTTACATTACCAATGACTTCTTACCAAAACTCTCACTTATTGTTTCACCACCAATGACTTCTTACCAAAACTCTCACTTACTGTTACACTACCAATGACTTCTTACCAAAACTCTCACTTATTGTTTCACCACCAATGACTTCTTACCAAAACTCTCACTTATTGTTTCACCACCAATGACTTCTTACCAAAACTCTCACTTATTGTTTCACCACCAATGACTTCTTACCAAAACTCTCACTTATTGTTACATTATCAATGACTTCTTACCAAAACTCTCACTTATTGTTTCACCACCAATGACTTCTTACCAAAACTCTCACTTATTGTTTCACCACCAATGACTTCTTACCAAAACTCTCACTTACTGTTACACTACCAATGACTTCTTACCAAAACTCTCACTTATTGTTACACTACCAATGACTTCTTACCAAAACTCTCACTTACTGTTACACTACCAATGACTTCTTACCAAAACTCTCACTTATTGTTACACTACCAATGACTTCTTACCAAAACTCTCACTTACTGTTACACTACCAATGACTTCTTACCAAAACTCTCACTTACTGTTACACTACCAATGACTTCTTACCAAAACTCTCACTTATTGTTACACTACCAATGACTTCTTACCAAAACTCTCACTTACTGTTACATTACCAATGACTTCTTACCAAAACTCTCACTTATTGTTACATTACCAATGACTTCTTACCAAAACTCTCACTTATTGTTACATTATCAATGACTTCTTACCAAAACTCTCACTTATTGTTACACTACCAATGACTTCTTACCAAAACTCTCACTTATTGTTACACTACCAATGACTTCTTACCAAAACTCTCACTTACTGTTACATTACCAATGACTTCTTACCAAAACTCTCACTTATTGTTACACTACCAATGACTTCTTACCAAAGTTAACTCCTAGCAACTACAGCCCGTGCAGCGCAGGAGAAAGTGGCTGGTAAATCTCTTTCCAAAGCTAGGAAATTGGAGAACGGTTTAACAAGATGATTACTCGAAAAATAGAAGAAGAAAAAAAATAGACGTTATATTCAATTTAAAGTTCAAACAAAAGTGCTTGGGGTGGGGGTGGGGGGGGAGCTCTCATTTCAAACCTCTTAAACTTACTGTCATCAATAAAGCCGCCAGTAAGAATACAAGTGGCCTCCTTCATTTCTTACAAACTCTTTGTCTTTTCTGTGTAACTGCGTACCACACAGACACCCGCCCACGACTAGAAAACTCGCCGCCTGTGATGCTGGGGTACGCCGAGTGTATTCATATATTCAGGAAATCTCCTCGGTTCTCAGCTGATACCGTGACATTACTGCTATAGGTATAAGAATGTGTGGTGCGTCATTACGTTATTCACGCTCCAGACTTTGCCAAGGTGTCATGTGACTACACTGCTCAAGATTCTTCAAAAAGAGTGTAACCGCTCTTCCCCCCCCCCCCCCCCACACACACTTTTCCAGAAGCCATGACGAAAAGACGTAAAAATTCTTCTCTATTAGCGTGTTTAATGAAACATCTTCAGGATGTGTGTGGTGGAGGACATTTTAAGCAAAACAAACCACACGTGATATCAACCCCCCACCCCATCCCCACCTTTTTTTTTTGTTAAATCCACTAACAGGAGCGAGAATAGTAATCCAGTACACCTCGCCGTGTAAGACATATTCTCCGTCTTCGCATACAGATTCCTTCCTCTTCTCAGCACAGCGTGCCGAGTAATCACACAAGCTGCGTTGACTGGAGAATAAACGTGGCGGGGCTCGCGGGTCCAGCAGACCGCACCGTCACTTATCGATTCCAGCAAATCCCATCCGCTGCTAAACGTATATAATTAAGACGTAACTAAGCTAATAAATCGCTTATTTGTGGATACCGTTCACGGGGAAACTCAGCTTTACAAGACACTGTTCTAAGACGGAAGAGAATAGATTTCCGAAGTGGTCTCATTTGATGTGTCTTATGCTAGCAAACAAACAGGCATAATTATCTTACACCAGCGGTCTTCAACCTATGGGGAATTGCACTCCTTCCCCAGAGAACTTTAGGATTTCGGGGGCGGGGTGGGGGTGGTGGACAGCGATGTATGGGGCCACAGACTGACAGGCTCAAATTTTGGAATATTGATCTACATATGTGGAAAGATCAATATTCCAACCGAATCTATCAATATGTGGTCCCAATCCCCCCTCCCCCCTACTTTTCCAAAAAGAAACAAAAACCTAAAATTCTCTCCAGGAAAATGAGGAAGAAGATGGGGGGGGGGGGGAGACGATTCCAAGTGGATGAGAATCAGTGCCCTCCACATACACACAACCACCTACTCTTAACACAAAGAAACGCAAACACACACACACACGCGCGCGCGCGTATATCTACAAGCTCACAAAGCAGCCCGGCATCTGCGCTTGGCATTTCTCACCATAATGAAAGGCATCCAAAAAACACAAGAAAACAGACAAGAAAAACATGAAAAGAGAAGAAGAAAAGAAAATATAACAAATAATGAGCTAAACAAAAAAAAACAAGAAAGAAACAAGAGTTGTAATACAAGGATAACCTTATTTGCATGAAGCATCTAAGAAGTTATTGATTTCCAGTGGAACTCTGGCTATGCTACTTGGGGGGGGGGAGAGGGGAGAGAAATCTGGTGCCACGTGACGTGGAATCCGAACTCTGGTCACGATAAACGAGTGTGACAAGACGTGACTGAAACACGGCGCAAATTTCGGTCACGATAAACGAGTGTGACAGATAGGAACATAATTAGCCGTACGGTATACATCTGTGCAGCCTTAAAGCTCGGTGGCACAGTGTGTCTTGGTATGCAGCCCAGACTCTTGTAAGTTTCAGTCAAATATAAGGAGTGTGACACACAGCCCGTGTGTGTGATAAGGAGTGTGACAGTATGTAACCAGACCGTGTCACAGTGTGATATGTCACATGCGGTACCTAGAAGAAGAAAAGTGGCGGGCGGCGCGTGATCCGACGCAGCGGAAAAAAAAGTGACAGAATAAGTGTGACTTATAATGATAAGTGTGACAAAGAGCATATACCGATACACATTACAAGCTCCAGCAATTGTGACAAGAATGACAGCACGCGACCCACAAACAAAGTGTCACAACTCTTAACTGTGCTATACAGCACATGATACCTTAACAATTTAGAACAAATTATGACAACATGCAACTCTATATTCTCCTCCATAGCGTACCCTCTACCACCATAATAATAAATATAACAACTCGAGACTAAACACATATCGACATTTTCAATAATGGCTATAGCTAACTAGAAATGCTCCTACCAAAACGAAAGGTGTGACAATAGCCAACACAACACGTTGCAATACTCCGGTCGATGCAACAAGTGGAGGCTATATCTAACTAAACAAACAGCAATACTCCTGCCTTTACGACAACCGTGATAATAGCTAACTAGATACATAGCAACACTTCTGCTGATACAAGTGTGGCAACAGTAAACTAGAGACGCAATTGCATTCCTGCCAACACGACAAGCGTGGCAACAGCTAACCCACATACACAGCAACATTCCTGCAGATACGACAAGCGTGGCAATAACAGACAGGCAGGCAGGCAGGCAGGCAGGCAGGCAGACACACACACACACACCACAAGTGTATCAATAGTTAACTACATCATCACGATGCGCTGTAACTGTATAACTGTAACTGTACTAATATCCTGTAAAATCTCTCCAGTTGGGTTTACCTATGGATAGATAACTCATTCCCCATTGCCAGAACTGTACCATCCACTTGAAAATCACTGTTCTAGATTCTATGAAAACTGTGCTAACCTCTTCAGTACAATATTTTACCCATAATTCACAATTCCAGTGCAAAGCTCTTCCTTAGATCCAAAGTCTTTTCAGTTCTTGTGAGATCTAGAGTAATACAAAGAGATAGAATAACCAAGGATATTGATATTCTCTTCTTCTGATCCAGTAGTCGGACTTTACCTGAAGGTTAGCGCACTTGTCTCCCGTGGTGAAACTGATAGTTCCAATCTGATCAAAGATGCCTCAGTCGTCAACTATCTTCTGTTGTTATATGCCATCTTATTTAGTTTTTAATATTAGAATGCCAATAGGATACTGCCCAACTGATCTTCAGGATATCAAATTAGCAACACTGCTCTCTGTGCGTGCGTGCGTGCGTGCGTGCGTGTGTGTGTGTCAAGGACATCATATTATGGAACCATTCTTATATGATCTTTGGGATATAACATTATAACACACTACTCATTTCATCTTCAGAATGTCACATCATATGACACTACTCATTTCATCTTCAGAATGTCACATCATATGACACCACTCATTTCATCTTCAGAATATCACATCATATGACACTACTCATTTCATCTTCAGAATGTCACATCATATGACACTACTCATTTCATCTTCAGAATGTCACATCATATGACACTACTCATTTCATCTTCAGAATGTCACATCATATGACACTACTCATTTCATCTTCAGAATGTCACATCATATGACACTACTCATTTCATCTTCAGAATGTCACATCATATGACACTACTCATTTCATCTTCAGAATGTCACATCATATGACACTACTTATTTCATCTTCAGAATGTCACATCATATGACACTACTCATTTCATCTTCAGAATGTCACATCATATGACACTACTCATTTCATCTTCAGAATGTCACACCATATGACACTACTCATTTCATCTTCATGATATCCAGTTGTGGAACACTTCTAATTTGATCTTCATGACAACACATTTTGATGGCAGTATTCAAGAAAGCAATACAATTCTCACTTTATTTCTGTGTCACTGGAAACTGAGAACTTTCTATGGAACACAGCTTACAAAACTGCCAGTCTTGCTGGCCTCCAGGGGACTAGGCTTGTTCCTTACATGTTTGCACATAACTATCCTCCACAACAACCTAATTTCTTCCTTAACAATACACTTACATTCAAAAGTTCCATTTCTCTACGGCCAGCCCATGTCACTGTACTTAAGCCATATATGTTAAAGCTTTTGCTTCTGATGACATTTGTTTTCTGACCAGCTTTATCTCTTGCCCCTTCACTGGCCAAGACACATGGGACTTTTGATAGCAAGAGACTTCCACTTTTGTTAGTCCGTCACTATCTTCTTGGTTATTCTGTGAAAGCTACACCTTTCTCCTGACCGTCCATGGTTCATTAATTCATCAGCTTTACATGAAACATCATATTTTTAAGATATTCTCATGTCAGTCAGTCATTTGCATGTCCCTGGTGGAACTTTCCCTCCCTAACAGCTCTCCTGGGCGCCTCTTGGTTGTAAGCAAGATGGCCTGCTGCTGATGCGTCCGTTTGTATATTACCAACAATGTCTTGCACCCATCTTTGCCTTGGTCTTCCTCTCTTTCTTTTTCCTATTATGTACCTTTCCAAGACTGTCTTCTCTAGATTATCATGACGTTTAATGTGTCCAAAATATGTAAGTTTTCTCTGTTTAATCCTCTTTACTAGCCAGCTTTCTTCAATATTAAGTTCTTGTAGTATGGATATATTTGTTCTTTTCTGTGTTCATGATATTTGAAGAACTCTTCTGTAGCATTTACATTCAAAGGCATTTATGTGCTTCTCAGCTGTTTTGTTAAGTGTCCAGGTCTCACAGGCATATGTTGCGATGGGAAAGATGCATACTCTTAAAAATCTTATTTGTGTAGTTCTGTCTGTTCCTTTCCACAGCTTCTTTAGTTGTTTTACTTCTTGAAGAGCGATAGATGTTCTTTTAGTTCATTGTATCTCCATTATTAGTTAGTAATAATCCAAGATATTTAAAACTCTTCACCTCTTCCAATTTTTCATCACCGATACATATTTCAGCTGCCTTATTTGTTTCATCAGTTGTCATCAATTTAGTTTTCTTCACATTAAGATGGAGGTTTTGCTCTTCCCTATTCTTACAGATGCCATAATTAGTTCTTCCATTCTCATGTTGAATCAGCTGCTTGTTAAAAGGTGTATTTTTATACATAGTGTCTCCCTGAAAACAGAATAGCCTGACCTGTCAGGACACTAAAGGGATATTCTGCCCTGTTTCCTCACCCACATCAAGGAGGGACCACCTTATAACACTTGCCACAAGAGACACCATCAGGCCAAAGGTTGGAGAAACACTAATACTGCTACTACTATATCCAGAAACAACAGGTCAAATGGCTTGGGCCATGCTACACAACCACCAACAGACAGCATACCAGGGACAACATTCATCCTCAGAATTGTAAGAAAAAGTACTGATCATTCATTGAGAAGGGGAGGAAATGACAGAAACAGTCAACAGCCCCACCATATGAAGCAAACTGCCGAGCCTTACCAAGAAGTCTGTTCCCAAAACACTAACAGGTATATGAGAAACAAGACAAGAAAGCAATACAATTCTCACTTTATTTCTGTGTCACTGGAAACTGAGAACTTTCTATGGAACACAGCTTACAAAACTGCCAGTCTTGCTGGCCTCCAGGGGACTAGGCTTGTTCCTTACATGTTTGCACATAACTATCCTCCACAACAACCTAATTTCTTCCTTAACAATACACTTACATTCAAAAGTTCCATTTCTCTACGGCCAGCCCATGTCACTGTACTTAAGCCATATATGTTAAAGCTTTTGCTTCTGATGACATTTGTTTTCTGACCAGCTTTATCTCTTGCCCCTTCACTGGCCAAGACACATGGGACTTTTGATAGCAAGAGACTTCCACTTTTGTTAGTCCGTCACTATCTTCTTGGTTATTCTGTGAAAGCTACACCTTTCTCCTGACCGTCCATGGTTCATTAATTCATCAGCTTTACATGAAACATCATATTTTTAAGATATTCTCATGTCAGTCAGTCATTTGCATGTCCCTGGTGGAACTTTCCCTCCCTAACAGCTCTCCTGGGCGCCTCTTGGTTGTAAGCAAGATGGCCTGCTGCTGATGCGTCCGTTTGTATATTACCAACAATGTCTTGCACCCATCTTTGCCTTGGTCTTCCTCTCTTTCTTTTTCCTATTATGTACCTTTCCAAGACTGTCTTCTCTAGATTATCATGACGTTTAATGTGTCCAAAATATGTAAGTTTTCTCTGTTTAATCCTCTTTACTAGCCAGCTTTCTTCAATATTAAGTTCTTGTAGTATGGATATATTTGTTCTTTTCTGTGTTCATGATATTTGAAGAACTCTTCTGTAGCATTTACATTCAAAGGCATTTATGTGCTTCTCAGCTGTTTTGTTAAGTGTCCAGGTCTCACAGGCATATGTTGCGATGGGAAAGATGCATACTCTTAAAAATCTTATTTGTGTAGTTCTGTCTGTTCCTTTCCACAGCTTCTTTAGTTGTTTTACTTCTTGAAGAGCGATAGATGTTCTTTTAGTTCATTGTATCTCCATTATTAGTTAGTAATAATCCAAGATATTTAAAACTCTTCACCTCTTCCAATTTTTCATCACCGATACATATTTCAGCTGCCTTATTTGTTTCATCAGTTGTCATCAATTTAGTTTTCTTCACATTAAGATGGAGGTTTTGCTCTTCCCTATTCTTACAGATGCCATAATTAGTTCTTCCATTCTCATGTTGAATCAGCTGCTTGTTAAAAGGTGTATTTTTATACATAGTGTCTCCCTGAAAACAGAATAGCCTGACCTGTCAGGACACTAAAGGGATATTCTGCCCTGTTTCCTCACCCACATCAAGGAGGGACCACCTTATAACACTTGCCACAAGAGACACCATCAGGCCAAAGGTTGGAGAAACACTAATACTGCTACTACTATATCCAGAAACAACAGGTCAAATGGCTTGGGCCATGCTACACAACCACCAACAGACAGCATACCAGGGACAACATTCATCCTCAGAATTGTAAGAAAAAGTACTGATCATTCATTGAGAAGGGGAGGAAATGACAGAAACAGTCAACAGCCCCACCATATGAAGCAAACTGCCGAGCCTTACCAAGAAGTCTGTTCCCAAAACACTAACAGGTATATGAGAAACAAGACAAGACAGCCCTACTAAGAAGTCTATTTGTTCCCAAAACACTAACAGGTATATGAGAAACAAGACAAGACAGCCCTACTAAGAAGTCTATTTGTTCCCTCAACACTAACAGGTATATGAGAAAGAACACAAGACAGCCCTACTAAGAAGTCTATTTGTTCCCTCAACATTAACAGGTATATGAGAAAGAACACAATACAGCCCTACTAAGAAGTCTATTTGTTCCCAAAACACTAACAGGTATATGAGAAAGAAGACAAGACAGCCCTACTAAGAAGTCTATTTGTTCCCTCAACACTAAGAGGTATATGAGAAAGAACACAATACAGCCCTACTAAGAAGTCTATTTGTTCCCAAAACACTAACAGGTATATGAGAAAGAAGACAAGACAGCCCTACTAAGAAGTCTATTTGTTCCCTCAAAACTAACAGGTATATGAGAAAGAACACAAGACAGCCCTACTAAGAAGTCTATTTGTTCCCTCAACACTAACAGGTATATGAGAAAGAAGACAAGACAGCCCTACTAAGAAGTCTTCTTGGTTATTCTGTGAAAGCTACACCTTTCTCCTGACCGTCCATGGTTCATTAATTCATCAGCTTTACATGAAACATCATATTTTTAAGATATTCTCATGTCAGTCAGTCATTTGCATGTCCCTGGTGGAACTTTCCCTCCCTAACAGCTCTCCTGGGCCCTCTTGGTTGTAAGCAAGATGGCCTGCTGCTGATGCGTCCGTTTGTATATTACCAACAATGTCTTGCACCCATCTTTGCCTTGGTCTTCCTCTCTTTCTTTTTCCTATTATGTACCTTTCCAAGACTGTCTTCTCTAGATTATCATGACGTTTAATGTGTCCAAAATATGTAAGTTTTCTCTGTTTAATCCTCTTTACTAGCCAGCTTTCTTCAATATTAAGTTCTTGTAGTATGGATATATTTGTTCTTTTCTGTGTTCATGATATTTGAAGAACTCTTCTGTAGCATTTACATTCAAAGGCATTTATGTGCTTCTCAGCTGTTTTGTTAAGTGTCCAGGTCTCACAGGCATATGTTGCGATGGGAAAGATGCATACTCTTAAAAATCTTATTTGTGTAGTTCTGTCTGTTCCTTTCCACAGCTTCTTTAGTTGTTTTACTTCTTGAAGAGCGATAGATGTTCTTTTAGTTCATTGTATCTCCATTATTAGTTAGTAATAATCCAAGATATTTAAAACTCTTCACCTCTTCCAATTTTTCATCACCGATACATATTTCAGCTGCCTTATTTGTTTCATCAGTTGTCATCAATTTAGTTTTCTTCACATTAAGATGGAGGTTTTGCTCTTCCCTATTCTTACAGATGCCATAATTAGTTCTTCCATTCTCATGTTGAATCAGCTGCTTGTTAAAAGGTGTATTTTTATACATAGTGTCTCCCTGAAAACAGAATAGCCTGACCTGTCAGGACACTAAAGGGATATTCTGCCCTGTTTCCTCACCCACATCAAGGAGGGACCACCTTATAACACTTGCCACAAGAGACACCATCAGGCCAAAGGTTGGAGAAACACTAATACTGCTACTACTATATCCAGAAACAACAGGTCAAATGGCTTGGGCCATGCTACACAACCACCAACAGACAGCATACCAGGGACAACATTCATCCTCAGAATTGTAAGAAAAAGTACTGATCATTCATTGAGAAGGGGAGGAAATGACAGAAACAGTCAACAGCCCCACCATATGAAGCAAACTGCCGAGCCTTACCAAGAAGTCTGTTCCCAAAACACTAACAGGTATATGAGAAACAAGACAAGACAGCCCTACTAAGAAGTCTATTTGTTCCCAAAACACTAACAGGTATATGAGAAACAAGACAAGACAGCCCTACTAAGAAGTCTATTTGTTCCCTCAACACTAACAGGTATATGAGAAAGAACACAAGACAGCCCTACTAAGAAGTCTATTTGTTCCCTCAACATTAACAGGTATATGAGAAAGAACACAATACAGCCCTACTAAGAAGTCTATTTGTTCCCAAAACACTAACAGGTATATGAGAAAGAAGACAAGACAGCCCTACTAAGAAGTCTATTTGTTCCCTCAACACTAAGAGGTATATGAGAAAGAACACAATACAGCCCTACTAAGAAGTCTATTTGTTCCCAAAACACTAACAGGTATATGAGAAAGAAGACAAGACAGCCCTACTAAGAAGTCTATTTGTTCCCTCAAAACTAACAGGTATATGAGAAAGAACACAAGACAGCCCTACTAAGAAGTCTATTTGTTCCCTCAACACTAACAGGTATATGAGAAAGAAGACAAGACAGCCCTACTAAGAAGTCTATTTGTTCCCTCAACACTAACAGGTATATGAGAAAGAACACAAGACAGCCCTACTAAGAAGTCTATTTGTTCCCTCAAAACTAACAGGTATATGAGAAAGAAGACAAGACAGCCCTACTAAGAAGTCTATTTGTTCCCTCAACACTAACAGGTATATGAGAAAGAAGACAAGACAGCCCTACTAAGAAGTCTATTTGTTCCCTCAACACTAACAGGTATATGAGAAAGAACACAAGACAGCCCTACTAAGAAGTCTATTTGTTCCCTCAACATTAACAGGTATATGAGAAAGAACACAAGACAGCCCTACTAAGAAGTCTATTTGTTCCCAAAACACTAACAAGTATATGAGAAAGAAGACAAGACAGCCCTACTAAGAAGTCTATTTGTTCCCTCAAAATTAACAGGTATATGAGAAAGAAGACAAGACAGCCCTACTAAGAAGTCTATTTGTTCCCTCAACACTAACAGGTATATGAGAAAGACAAGACAGCCCTACTAAGAAGTCTATTTGTTCCCTCAACATTAACAGGTATATGAGAAAGAAGACAAGACAGCCCTACTAAGAAGTCTATTTGTTCCCTCAACACTAACAGGTATATGAGAAAGAAGACGAGATGGTACCTGCTGTTTCAGCACCCTGGCAGTTACTACGAGAGCCACAGGACATAAACACCATCATCTTCAAGCATCAATCTTCTTCTTAACCTCCCTGGAACCACGAGCCGGTTTTCTCTGCAGCCGATGTGAAGAAGATACTGAGGGAAGGCACCACGCCGGCTTGGTAGCGGGTCATGGCCGCCAGTTTTTTTTTCAATCCCCGACTGGGACTAACAAGCAAAGGGAGTGCAATGCTTCTTCATCCGACTCAACCTCCACGGGGACTTTGGCAATCCCCACCCTTTTACCCTGGCTAAGCCTGTTATGAAGGGCACCAACAATGTGAGTGAGAGAGAGAGTACTAACAACAGGGTCTTGGTCAGCTGTAGTTCACCAACCCTGACAGCAGAATATCAGCTATGGGTCACCGATTCCCACCCAAATCAGACTGTATCATCAAAAATACCACTCTCTGCATGAATCTATATAAGCTCCTCGTCTGTCCACTCTGATACCACTTTTTTTTTAACTCTTGTGTCAAGGTCTCACTAACTGCTGCCACAATCATATCTCTACTAAAAACATACAAACAAATTGTTTGAAATCATTAATACTTAATCAGTTCCTTGCCCTACTTCTATACACCCATGATAAACAATCAAAGCTAAATAATACAAATGAAGCATTTTAAAAGGTATCTTTCTTTAAAATATTTGTTACCTCTTTTTACACATTATAACAATATTTAGAATTATTTTCCTTTAATATGCATATTTACTCATACTTTAGATACAATATTCAGATGATGATGATGATGATGGAAGCCATCTTTCTTTGATGACAATTTATTTGGGTGAAAATTTTAAGCTGGGTAAAGCTAGAATGTAAAGTGAAATTCGTTTTAAGTTTCCTTTTTTTTTCTTGTCTGTAGACCCCGTTTTTCTTGTCCGTAGACCCTTAGTTTGGGAACTAGCACTCTTGACAGACCTCAATCACTAAACTTCCATCATAATCATCATCATCATTATCAGTCCTCTGTACTCCTAATGGAGTATTAGGCATCAACGAAGGTTTTCCTGCCTTGGGTAAGTTGGGATACCTCAAACCCATGTCTTTCCCAAACTTCCTTTTTAGTTCTTCCTGTACCGTGCTCTCCACGTCCCAAGCAGCCTGCCCCTGTTTCTTTTTCCTTGAGGTGTCCAAGCCAAGGCAGTATCTTGGTGTCCTGATTATTTTAGCTATCTGTATGTATTCTTAAACTGTCTGTTGCCATAAGCCATTTCTCTCTCTCTGAACCTTAAGTGCCCAGGGCACATGAGGCTTCTGCAAGGGTTTTCCACAAATGCCTGTCTTTCGCCTTTTTTTCTGCTCTTGCCCAGGTGAGCCCTCTATTGCTCAACATCCTTTCTGTTGTTCTTCTCCATGTCTCTTTTGGTCTACCCTTACTTCTGCTCCCCTGTGGTGTCCATCTTAGTGCTATTTTTGGTAGTGAGTTGTCAGTCATTCGGAGCACATGTCCCAACCATCGCCAGCGTCTTTCCTCAATAATTGTTGTCAGTGGTTTCATCTGCATTTCTGCCAATAAGATGTTATTTCTTATGGTGTTTGGCCAAAATATTTTTTTAATTCTACGTAAACATTTAGTCTGGAAAGAAATAAGCCATTTACATGCCTTTATTAAGACGAAAAAAAGTTTACATAAAGAAATAAACTGCATCAAGCTGAACTCTTTCCAGACTAAATGTTTACCAAGAATTAGAAGAATATTTTGGCCAAACACCATAAGAAATAACATCTTGTTGGCAGAAAAGCAGATGAAGCCACTGACAGCAATTATTGAGGAAAGACGCTGGCGATGGTTGGGACATGCGCTCCGAATGACTGACAACCCACTACCAAATATAGCACTAAGATGGACACCACAAGCTAGACCAAAAGAGACATGGAGAAGAACAACAGAAAGGATGTTGAGCAATAGAGGGCTCACCTGGGCAAGAGCAGAAAAAAAGGCGAAGGACAGGCATTTGTGGAAAACCCATGCGGGAAGCCCCATGTGCCCTGGGCATTTAAGGTTCAGATAGAGAGAGAGAAAGAGAGAGAGAAAAGAGGGGAGAGAGGGGGGAGTGAGAAAGAGAGAGAGGAGAGAGGGAGTAGAGAGAGAGAGAAATAGAGAGAGAGAAAAAAAGAAAGATAGAGAGAGAAAGAAAGAGTGAGAAAGAGAGAAAGAGACAGAGAAAGAGAGAGAGATTATTTTAACCTTTGCTGTGAGGTTCAATTTTTAACTCTCACTCCTAACTTAAGCTCCATGCACTGCCAGGGCTTTGATGAGAAATGTTGGTAGAAAGAAGCTGGAAGGAAGTTACTCTGTAATTTAAAGATACAGTTTCAGTTAGATAAATGCTGGCCATCTGAGTGGTGAACTGGTTAGTGTACTAGTCTCTCATGGTGAATGTCGGGGGTTCAAATCCGGCCAGAGGTGCCCCAGTCACCCAGCTGCAGAAATGGGTATCCAACTCCTGGAGTTGGGGAAGGAAAGGCGGCCAGGCGTGATACTGACCATATCACCCTCTAGTGTGCTGACAGGTCAAGGAAAATATGGGCACTAACAGTATATCCCTATGTGCCTTGAAGGCACTTTTATTTTTTTTTTTTTAACCTAGATTAATGCCACTTTTCATTTTATTTAGGCTTTGCCTAAATATCGCTCTGAGCATAGATTTGCACAGATGTGAAAAGATCTAAAAACTCTGCCAGTGTTGTTCTGCAGTGAGAGTTAAACTAACATATAAGTTAACTATAAACTTCTGGCATTTCCTGGTTTAAAAAAGGTACAGTGACTATAATCTTGAAATTTTTATTTGGTGGCAAAGGTGTTAACATTCTTCTGAGAAACAACTGTTGCTTTCAGTGTTTGTACTGATTCTTTTTTGTCATTTACTTACTTAGTATGATGAGCTTGGTGTAGAAATGCAGTGGAATGGAATTTTTTTATGAGCAGTGACAAATATACTTTCTTTTTTAGTGCTCCATATTCTTAAAACTTACAAATCTCGTCTCTTCATCTCTATTCCTGGCTTTCTTTCTCCAGTTATGTTATTACTCCAACTTACTGCTGTAGACACAAATCTTGTATCTGTTCACCTTTGTTCCTGCTTTCTCTCTCTATCTCTCTCTAGTTATGTTATTACTCCAACTTACTGCTGTAGACACAAATCTTGTATCTGTTCACCTTTGTTCCTGCTTTCTCTCTCTATCTCTCTCTAGTTATGTTATTACTCCAACTTACTGCTGTAGACACAAATCTTGTATCTGTTCACCTTTGTTCCTGCTTTCTCTCTCTATCTCTCTCTAGTTATGTTATTACTCCAACTTACTGCTGTAGACACAAATCTTGTATCTGTTCACCTTTGTTCCTGCTTTCTCTCTCTCTATCTCTCTCTAGTTATGTTAGTACTCCAACTTACTGCTGTAGACACAAATCTTGTTTCTATTCACCTTTGTTCCTGCTTTCTCTCTCTCTAGTTATGTTAGTACTCTAACTTACTGCTGAAGATACAAATCTTGTTTCTATTCATCTTTGTTCCTGCTCTCTCTCTCTCTCTCTCTCTCTCTAGTTATGTTAGTACTCCAACTTACTGCTGTAGATACAACTCTTGCCTGTGTTAATTTTTGTTCCTGGCTCTCTCTCTCTCCCCCCCCCCTCTCTAATTATGTTAGTACTCCAACTTACTGCTGTAGATACAACTCTTGCCTGTGTTCATTTTTGTTCCTGGCTCTCTCTCTCTCCCCCCCCCCTCTCTAATTATGTTAGTACTCCAACTTACTGCTGTAGATACAACTTTTGCCTCTGCTCATTTTTGTTCCTGGCTTTCTCTCTCCCTCTCTCTCTTCCTCTTTCTCTCTCTTACCCCCTCTCTCTCTTCCTCTTTCTCTCTCTTACCCTCTCTCCCTCTTTCTCTCTCCAGTTATGTTAGTTTTCCAAACCTAAAATCCCGTGCTGAAGATTCACTCTGTTTCCATTCATCTCTGTTCCTAGCTTTCTCTGTCCAGTTGTTCATGCTCTTATAAATATCCAGTTTACTTCAAGCTCTCATAAATATCCAGTTGTTTGCTTCAAGCTCTCATAAATATCCTGTTGTTTGCTTCAAGCTCTCATAAATATCCAGTTGTTTACTTCAAGCTCTCATAAATATCCAGTTGTTTACTTCAAGCTCTCATAAATATCCAGTTGTTTACTTCAAGCTCGCATAAATATCCAGTTGTTTGCTTCAAGCTCTCATAAATATCCAGTTGTTTACTTCAAGCTCTCATAAATATCCAGTTGTTTACTTCAAGCTCTCATAAATATCCAGTTGTTTACTTCAAGCTCTCATAAATATCCAGTTGTTTGCTTCAAGCTCTCATAAATATCCAGTTGTTTACTTCAAGCTCTCATAAATATCTAGTTGTTTACTTCAAGCTCTCATAAATATCCAGTTGTTTACTTCAAGCTCTCATAAATATCCAGTTGTTTGCTTCAAGCTCTCATAAATATCCAGTTGTTTGCTTCAAGCTCTCATAAATATCCAGTTGTTTACTTCAAGCTCTCATAAATATCCAGTTGTTTACTTCAAGCTCTCATAAATATCCAGTTGTTTGCTTCAAGCTCTCATAAATGTCCCCTGACACTGTGTCTCCACATCTGCCTTGATCTGCTTCTCTGATATTTTCCCTTGAGTCAAGAAGTAACAGCAAATAAATGGAGGTAACCACTGAAAATATCAAGAATAACTGGTGGGTGTGTCAAAAAAGCCTTTCATATTTGTCAGTGGTTAAGTCTCTTCATTTGCGGTTACTTCTGGATTGTCCTCGTTTACTGACACATACGCGAGGTTTGTATTATCTAACTATATATGTCAAGTCACACAACTCACAAATGATGATAAATTTTGGCGCATATAAACTGGAAGGACGTTACTTTATAATTTACATACTTTGGGCTGGGTTAGCAATACACTACTTTTCATTTTATTTAGACTTTGTTTTGCGTAAATATCGATCTCAGCATTAGCTCATGTAAAGTTCGCAAGATCTACCAACACCACCAGTGCTGTTTCGGGGTGAAAGAGTTAATAGGGATATTTATATCTATGACCGCTAGAGCAGGTAAAATTGAGACTGGGAAAGGCACACGAATTTATTAAATGAAAGATACATGCAGGAACACACTGCTCTCTGTGGATCTACATCGACTGTTTACTTACAGATGAAAATAAGGACATCACTACACGTGATATGTTTCAATACTGTTAAAATATACACACAAACAACACACATATAACACATATGAAAACCTTGTACAACGAGGCAGACTGATGGCTGAACTGTCTAATAATAACATGGACTTACCTTGAACAAAAGTCTAAAAAAAAATTGTTTAAAACTGCACTTAATATGAACACAACAGCGCGCGAGAACAGTGTGCTAAATTCGTAAACTTGGGTCTGGTATCGGTTTATTCAGCGCGGACCTGATAACCGAACAAGCAGACACTAGTGTCTAGAGTCTGCTAAGCTTCTGGGTTAGGCAGCTAGCAAAAAAAAAAAAAACCCAACTCTGGGACATGTTACTCTACTTTCACAAGCTATAACACCATCTTGGCTATCGGCAGTTGTCAAAGAACGAAACAGTAAACTACGTATATCAGAAAGAACAAAGATATACCAACCAAACATCTGGCCTCGTCGTGATAATTTCGGGCTCTCGTGCGCTGGGCTGGCTCGCCTACACAGATGATGGAAAGTGCAAACGGCGCTACACGGCCTACACTCTCTCGCCTATCCTGACTCGGGACGACCTCCGCTGACTAACGTGAGCAGCCAGAGAACTCACAGCCCCCTCGGCGCTTCTCTCCTTGTCTGTCTCTCCAAACTCCAGGTTATAAATTTATAGTATCCTTCCTCCCTGCTATACACTAGCACTGCTGGCTACCGTTCATCTGATCTCCACTACAAAACACTGCTGGCGATGACGTGTTGGCAACCACTCGTAGACCATGAAATGCTTCCCCGTCCCTAGTCACTCACAGTTAACCATTTAAAAAACAAAAACTCAGCAGTCGTGAAATAAGCATACACCTGTTATAACGTACACCTGCCACTGTAAGGTAGTATATACAGCCTGGTAGCTGGTAAACAGGCAAGAACATACAAACGTCTACATATAATCTGTAAGATGGGTGAGGCTGGACTAGGTTATGGAAAAAGGGGAAATATGGAGTGGGTTATGGAAAAAGGGGAAATATCCAGTTGTTTGCTTCAAGCTCTCATAAATATCCAGTTGTTTGCTTCAAGCTCTCATAAATATCCAGTTGTTTACTTCAAGCTCTCATAAATATCCAGTTGTTTACTTCAAGCTCTCATAAATATCCAGTTGTTTGCTTCAAGCTCTCATAAATGTCCCCTGACACTGTGTCTCCACATCTGCCTTGATCTGCTTCTCTGATATTTTCCCTTGAGTCAAGAAGTAACAGCAAATAAATGGAGGTAACCACTGAAAATATCAAGAATAACTGGTGGGTGTGTCAAAAAAGCCTTTCATATTTGTCAGTGGTTAAGTCTCTTCATTTGCGGTTACTTCTGGATTGTCCTCGTTTACTGACACATACGCGAGGTTTGTATTATCTAACTATATATGTCAAGTCACACAACTCACAAATGATGATAAATTTTGGCGCATATAAACTGGAAGGACGTTACTTTATAATTTACATACTTTGGGCTGGGTTAGCAATACACTACTTTTCATTTTATTTAGACTTTGTTTTGCGTAAATATCGATCTCAGCATTAGCTCATGTAAAGTTCGCAAGATCTACCAACACCACCAGTGCTGTTTCGGGGTGAAAGAGTTAATAGGGATATTTATATCTATGACCGCTAGAGCAGGTAAAATTGAGACTGGGAAAGGCACACGAATTTATTAAATGAAAGATACATGCAGGAACACACTGCTCTCTGTGGATCTACATCGACTGTTTACTTACAGATGAAAATAAGGACATCACTACACGTGATATGTTTCAATACTGTTAAAATATACACACAAACAACACACATATAACACATATGAAAACCTTGTACAACGAGGCAGACTGATGGCTGAACTGTCTAATAATAACATGGACTTACCTTGAACAAAAGTCTAAAAAAAAATTGTTTAAAACTGCACTTAATATGAACACAACAGCGCGCGAGAACAGTGTGCTAAATTCGTAAACTTGGGTCTGGTATCGGTTTATTCAGCGCGGACCTGATAACCGAACAAGCAGACACTAGTGTCTAGAGTCTGCTAAGCTTCTGGGTTAGGCAGCTAGCAAAAAAAAAAAAAACCCAACTCTGGGACATGTTACTCTACTTTCACAAGCTATAACACCATCTTGGCTATCGGCAGTTGTCAAAGAACGAAACAGTAAACTACGTATATCAGAAAGAACAAAGATATACCAACCAAACATCTGGCCTCGTCGTGATAATTTCGGGCTCTCGTGCGCTGGGCTGGCTCGCCTACACAGATGATGGAAAGTGCAAACGGCGCTACACGGCCTACACTCTCTCGCCTATCCTGACTCGGGACGACCTCCGCTGACTAACGTGAGCAGCCAGAGAACTCACAGCCCCCTCGGCGCTTCTCTCCTTGTCTGTCTCTCCAAACTCCAGGTTATAAATTTATAGTATCCTTCCTCCCTGCTATACACTAGCACTGCTGGCTACCGTTCATCTGATCTCCACTACAAAACACTGCTGGCGATGACGTGTTGGCAACCACTCGTAGACCATGAAATGCTTCCCCGTCCCCTAGTCACTCACAGTTAACCATTTAAAAAACAAAAACTCAGCAGTCGTGAAATAAGCATACACCTGTTATAACGTACACCTGCCACTGTAAGGTAGTATATACAGCCTGGTAGCTGGTAAACAGGCAAGAACATACAAACGTCTACATATAATCTGTAAGATGGGTGAGGCTGGACTAGGTTATGGAAAAAGGGGAAATATGGAGTGGGTTATGGAAAAAGGGGAAATATGGAGTGGGTTATGGAAAAGGGGGAAATATGGAGTGGGTTATGGAAAAAGGGGAAATATGGAGTGGGTTATGGAAAAGGGGGAAATATGGAGTGGGTTATGGGGGGAAATATGGAGTGGGTTACGGAAAATGAGAAATATGGAGTGGGTTATGGAAAAGGGGAAATGTGGAGTGGGTAACGGACATGGGGATATGGAATGGATTATGGAAATGAAGGAATCTGAAGTGGATTCCGGAAGAGAGGAATCTGGGGTATGTTCTGGAAGAGAAGAAATCTGAGGTGGGTTCTGGAAGAGAAGAAATCTGAGGTGGGTTCTGGAAGAGAAGAAATCCGGGGTATGTTCTGGAAGAGAAGAAATCTGGGGTGTGTTCTGGAAAAGAAGAAATCCGGGGTATGTTCTGGAAGAGAAGAAATCTGGGGTGTGTTCCAGAAAATAAGAAATCTGAACTAGGTTCTGCAAAAGATGAAATCTGGAGTGGGTTTTTGGGGAAAGAAAAAATCCAAAGTGGGTGATGAAACAAGAGAAAACCCAGAAGTTTTTTTTTTTAATAAAACCTGGAGCAGGCCATAGAAAAAGGGAATCTGGAGCAGTCCACAGGAGGAGGGAATCTGGAGCAGGTCACAGAAGGAGGGAATCTGGAGCAGGCCACAGAAAAAGGGGGATCTGGAGCAGGCCACAGAAGGAGGGAATCTGGAGCAGGCCACAGAAGGAGGGAATCTGGAGCAGGTCACAGAAGGAGGGAATCTGGAGCAGGCCACAGAAAAAGGGGGATCTGGAGCAGGCCACAGAAGAAGGGAATCTGGAGCAGGCCACAGAAGGAGGGAATCTGGAGCAGGTCACAGAAGGAGGGAATCTGGAGCAGGCCACAGAAGGAGGGAGTCTTGAGCAGGCCACAGAAAAGGGGGATCTGGAGCAGGCCACAGAGGGAGGGAATCTGGAGCAGGCCAAAGAAGGAGGGAATCTGGAGCAGGCCAAAGAAGGAGGGAATCTGGAGCAGGCCACAAAAGGATGGAATCTGAATTAGACCCTGAAAAAAAGAAAGGACAAAAAAAGGAAGGAAATTTGGGCTGGATCATTACATGAAATACAAAATTTTGATCTTATATTAACGGCTCTTTTCGTCTTTGTTGGCAGTTCTGAAGCAGGCAGTAGCGATTATATGTGGCAGTTCTCGGACACTCTTAACGTTACACAGATTCTCTAACCACTCGTTCTACCAAATACTGGACTTGCGTAATCGGCCTCTAAGATAACAAGCGAATACTAAAACACAGTGGTCTAGTCTGTCTGGGCTTGCGCCTTCCCGTCTTCAATTCTGGCCCTCGTTTCTTCCTCACGTCAACGCAGTCGTCCTTCGCGTGGCACGATCCCTTGCCAGTTCTTCTCAGTTAAACGCGGCTCACGGGGGGGGGGGGAGGGGGGATGTATCAGAGACCGTACAAATATCCCGTCCCAGCTTTTGCGGTCCACATTATGAACCGCTTCCTACCAAAAGTTCCCCATATGATGTTTACTTGCGGGGCACCATCTTGTCATCTCACTGTAAACACCGTATCGGGAACACCATAGTACTCCACTTCCGAACTAGGTTACACTGCCTAGAACTATTTCAACACTTTATAAGCTAATGAACCATCAGATCAGGTGACGAGATGAGGAGGGGAGACTGGCGATGCATTTAGTACCAAGAACAACTCGTACAAGCCATATATGTTATTATACAACTGTTATCAGGTTCAACTCTAGGAACCCTGCACACAGCAAACTGACAGAGAGTCGTGAGCATGATTAGAAGAATAAAAAAAAGCACTTTAGACGTGGGAGAAATAAACACAGCAAAAAAGAATGGCCCTGTACAGTGCCCTGATCTCCAGAAGTACATGCCGCCACCTAGCTACAAGAGGACAGAGCAAATATGAACTCGTAAGGAATGTTTCGTGGCAGATATACTGACCTGGCATTAATCACGGACTACTCCTTTCCTCCGAGAAGTGAAGGCAAAGAAGAAGTGGGGGAGAGGCAGGACCTCTTTGAGAAAGCTGAAACGCAAACTGTTATGACGGGAATTAATAACTACGTGAATGCAGGACTGGGTGAACAGACAATGCTGCGGGGCTCCGGGGGCTGAAAGCAATGAAGCACCCGTCGCCCTCCAGCCAATATCTGGCTACACCAGCGAGTACTCAGCAAACTGAACTCTGCTGAGTGGGGGGGGGGGGGGGGGGAAGTGTCTCCAAAGACGGAGAATACCTGCTCACACGGCGAGGAGCACTGGGCAGCACTGCAGCACGGCTGTCAGATGATGAAGGTAAACAACAACAACAACAACAACCAGACGTCACGCAGAACTCTGACCTATAACACACGGTCACTGCAGGCAAGCAACAAACATACAAAAAACAGAACAATATCACGCGATGTCCCGTCTCCAACCAATAAAGACGACCATCGAAGTAAACGGTAGACTCAGAGAGCGAGGTGGGGTAGTAGGTGGCTCTACTACTCCTATAAAGTGCCTCGTGTGCTCAGTGAAAGGAATACCAGGCGGGTCAGAGGCGCCTTAAAACCTCTCGCTCCCGCTGCCTTGCGGGTAGGACAGGGAGTCCAAAGGCTAGCGGAGAGTCCGTACACAAACCGATAGAAGGCAACGGGAAACCACCGTTGTAGTTCCCAAGAACAGTTATGCTTGAACAGAATAATCGATTCACCATGAACGACGTATATGGATGTTCCTCTGGAACAGCCTCGTCCGGTAGGGCAGCTCACGAGCCACAGGTGAGGCCAGATCGTCATCAAGCTACTGGTGGCAAAACTAACAAGTTCAAAATGAAAATTAGAATAAAGCTAAAGAAAGCAGGCAGAAGGACCACCAATACTTGAAGATGAAATCATGGATGCCATCAAACATATGAAGAAAAGAAAAGCAACTGGGCCTGATAATATAACAATAGAAGAAATAGAGGCACTAGAGGAGACAGGAATAAAAATAATAACCAAGTTACTGAATGACATTTACAACACTGGTTATATTCCCAGTGACCTGATTAAATCCACGTTTATAGCACTACCAAAGAAACCAGGTGCAAAGGAATGTGACGACCACCGGACTATCAGCCTCTCATGTCACATAACGAAGCTACTTCTGAGAATAATTATGAGAAGAACAAGGAAAAAGATAAAAATGGAAATAGCAGATGAACAGTTCGGATTTGTTGAAGGAAAGGGAACACCCAATGCCATTTATGATTTACGAACACTAACAGAAAGAGCTTTAGAAGTACAGAAAGATCTCTACTTATGCTTCATTGATTATACCAAGGCATTCGACAAGGTGAAACATAATGACATTATTAAAATGCCTGAAGACATCAATATAGACAGCAAAGACCTGAGGATTGTAAAACATCTATACTGGAAGCAAGAAGCAGCAGTTCGAGTTGAAAATAGAATTGGAAAATATCAACCTATAAAGCAAGGGGTGCGACAGGGATATGTACTGTCTCCAGACCTTTTTTCTCTATATAGCGAGAATATTCTAAGAACAATCATCACAGAACCAGGCATAAAAATTGGAGGATACAATATTAACAACATTCGGTATGCTGACGACACAGTACTGATAGATGAGAACCAACAAGACATGCAAAATCTCTTGGATAAAGTCGCCAAAGAAAGTGAACAGAAAAGCTTTACTTTGAACATCAAAAAGACAGAGACTATGGTTATATCTAAGAAACAGAATCCACCAGCATGCAGTATAAAATTAAACGAAACTATTCTAAAGCAGGTGCAGAAATTCAAATACCTTGGAGCAGTAATAACTTCAGATGGGAAATGCAGAACAGAAATTAGGAATAGAATAGGCCAAGCAAAGACTGCATTTCAGAGAATGAGAAAAATATTAGCTAACACATCCTTATCAATGAATGTTAGAAAACGAGTCCTAAAATGCTATATTGAACCTATCTTGTTATATGGAAGTGAATCATGGACAATAGGCAAGTCTGCACAAAAATCATTGGAAGCAGCAGAAATGTGGTTTATTAGAAGAATGTTGCGAATCCCCTGGACAGCAAAAATAACTAATCAAGAATGTATGAGAAGAGCTGGAGAGACAAAAAACCTTGTCAGAAAGATAAGAGAGAGACAATGTACTTTCATAGGACATGCAATGAGAAGAGGGGGCATTGAAAATATTATAACAACAGGAAAAATAGAAGGAAGAAGATCAAGAGGAAGACCAAGAGAAATGATACTGGACAGTCTGACAGGATGGTGTGAGAGGAGATCACCAACTGAGCTGATGGCCTGCATGAAGGATCGTGTACTCTGGAGAAGCATAATAGCCAACGCCAGTCGGCACGGTACATGATGATGATGATGATGATGATATCGAAGTAAAATCCACAGCCAGCACATCAACAAACACACACTACCCGCCGGCACATACAGAGCAGCTGCCAATGAACTGGATTTCCTCTTTTCTGAAACTCTTTACGCGTTTTAAGGAAAAAAAGAAAGTGGCGCAAACCAGTAGAACTGGCTGGTTCATCCATTCATTTGCACGTCCCTTGCGGAACTTTGCCTCCCTAACAGCACTCCTGTAGGCCTCTCGGTTGTGAGCAAGATGCCCTGCTGCTGATGCATCCAAACAGGCTAGTACTGCCTCGTAAATTCACAAGCATTTTAGGCGCCAGAGAAAGAAAGAAAAAAGCACCAGGAGAATAACCGAGAACAAAATCCTACATTCCTGTAGCACATGCAACCGTCTAGCACTAACCACCTGGACCACGTAGCACCCTTAAGGAAATGATAAAAACACTAACCACCTGGACCACGTAGCACTTCTAAGGAAATGATAAAAACACTAACCACCTGGACCACGTGGCACCCCTAAGGAAGTGATAAAAACACTAACCACCTGGACCACGTGGCACCCCTAATGAAGTGATAAAAACACTAACCACCTGGACCATGTGGCACCCCTAATGAAGTGATAAAAACACTAACCACCTGGACCACGTAGCACCCATAAGGGAACGATAAAGCACAATATGAATGGTTAACCTCCAAAAACACAAAGCATTTTGGACGCCAGAAAAGGAAAATAATACAGGACTGACCATGACTCGAACCACGGAATTCAGCAGCACTAGCAACCCCCCTAGCCACGACTGGTCACAGCACTAACCACGTGAGCCACGAAGCACCCCCCACTAAGGAAGCGAGAAACTGCTCTACTTCCCTCAAGGTTTAATAACAGGCTACTACTGGGACCTGATCGCCTTGCTCTTCTCTGTAAGACAACAGCCCACAATAAACCCAAACCTGGCCCGATGCTCCTCTGAATTCTTAAAAAAAGAAAACTAAAAAAAAAAAAATAGGCTTAAAGAAAACTCGACAACATTACTGAAACACAGCGGCCAAATATTTGACCCGCGGACTGCACAAACTCGCGCGCACCCAACTCCACTTTTGTCCAGGCAAGATATCGATATTCGGCGCGTGAAGGAATCGATTGTACTCACAACCAGCTGCTGGCCAGGGAGAAGAAGGTTCAGCATCAATTCAATTAAAGGAATACAAAAAAAGGGGCACTAATGCGTCAAACGGTATAAAAGAAGAAAGCTCACCTAAACCAATCGTTACACAACACAGAAAGACCCGAAACAGAAAATACATATAAACATGCACACACACACAACTGATTGATCAAGAGGAGGCACTAGACAAGAAAGTCAATAAGATCAATTCAGCCAAAGAACAATCTAGATAAAAAAAAACAACCAAATATAAAATACAGGTGTCCGTATCCAAAGACAAGATCAAGCAAAGGCCCTTATCCAAGTGCAGTAACCTACATGTGCAATTCGCCAGAACGCACTGTTGGTCCCGTAAAGCGCATGACTTGATGAAGACCAGGACAAAAGCTCAACTTTATGGATAGAACGGACAAAAGCCATAGCTTGATGAATACCAAGCCCGCAACTTAATGAATATCACGTACAGATGCCAAAAGTTTTAATGAATATCATGGATAAAAGCCCACAACTTGATGAATGCCATGGATAAAAAGTTCACAACTTGATGAATACCATGGACAAAATCCCACAACTTGATGAATACCATAAACAAAAGCCCACAACTTGATGAATACCACGGACAAAACGAAGACATGGTTGAGAATTCTTCCTCTTAGTTTTGTTCTGACATTCCTATACTCATTGCAGCCGATGCAGTGATGATGATGCTGATGATGAAGTTGGGGCGGGGGCGGGCATAGTATCGAACAGGAGGCTGTGGTGGCTTGCTTGAAACCCAGGAGATGGCCCAGGAACACAAGATTCCGCCATTCTGGAGACCACGGCGGGCTCCTAACCAGGCTGGTGGAGAAAATAATCTCTGATCGCCACGAAGACCACAAGGACAGGGTCTTGGCCAGCTCTGTTTCGCAAGTCCCGGTGTACCTTCTCTCTGTTCTAACACGGCCATTTTTTACCAATCCACATCAAAATATGAAACTGAACAAGGCTGATGTCTGGTACATATTGACCGACAGAGACATCAGGGGTGGTCAAACCCTGGCTCGCGAGCAACATACGGCTCGCAGAAGTATGCTGGCTTAAATCTTTTTTTTTTTTCTTTAAGAAAAATTCTTTGTGAGGTATAACTGGGATTCAACTCAACGGCCAGGGTACCACGGCTCCTTTCACCCCCTCCCCCACCTTCTCGCCGACCTTACATGTGGCTCTCAAACATCTGAAGTGTACCGTGTTAGCTCTTACTTCACGCAAGTTTGGCCACCCCTGTTATATCTTATATCTTATATCCTTCCCGTGCCGTTAGACGTCACATAGGGCTCGCAAAGTAGTTCGCCAATTTTTCCTGTCTTCGGCGAGTCTTTCAACTTCAACAAAGGATTTTATGCCTGTTAACTTGGCCTCTCTTAATAATGTTCTCTTCAGAGTTTCACGCGGTCTGCCCCTTTTTCTTCGGCCTGTTGTGTTCCACTTGATAGCTTGTTTTGGGATTCTCTGCTCATTTCTTCTCATCAAGTGACCAACATATGTCCATCTCCTTTTCCTGATCACCCGTGAGACTGGTTGTTGTTCAGTCATCTGTCTTATCTCTGCATTGTTCTTGAATTCATTCCACTTGATGCCGAGTATTTTCCTTAGGCATTTGTTTTCAAAAGAGTCTAATTTCTTTTCTATTTCTTTAGTTGTTTTCCAGCTTTCGCATGCATAAATAAGGGTGGATATTACATTTGAATTGAATAGTCTTAACTTGGTTTTTGTGCTTATAACTTTTGAATTCCATATGTTCTCAAGATTCTTGAAGATTGATGCTGCTTTTGCAATTCTGGTCCTAACTTCCTTTCTAGTGTCACCATCCTGGTCTATGTAGCTGCCAAGGTATGCAAACTGATTGACTTCTTCAATATCTGTCCCTTCTATGTGTATTTTTCCATTTTGATTGATGGGAATTTTCATTATTTTTGTTTTGTCCTTGTTAATTTCAAGTCCTATTTTGCTAGCCCTGTTATATGCAGCACAAAATGTCTTCAAGTATGCGGGGAGGGGTCGATCATTATATAAATAGGCGTGTAAAAGAACTGGGAATATACAAGACAAGGAGATGATGCCTTCCAAGGAAAAATGGTGGGGGAAGAGTAGTAGGAAATCTATTCGCTGGCATAAGATGAAGGCCAGGCATGGCTTAAACCTGATAAATATGAACACAATTGGTGGTAGCGCCCTGTGCCGCCCCATGTCATCGTTCTATTCCAGACACCCGATACGACTTGGCGCATTGAACACTAATCACGCTGGAAATAGTTCTGTGCGGGGGGGGGGGGGGGGGGAGGGAACTGGACTGACTATGGCGGCCGAATATGGCGACAAAGAACGATGCTCCCCACTTATCTGTGACAACCGTCTATGACTGAACCTCTCATCTAAATAACTGAGGAAGCAATTTGTCACTTCACCACAATTTTATCATACTCATCGTGTTATACGGCATTTCTAAACTCACTGGAGCTATCTATGAGCAATCAAGCATAATTGTCAACAACAGGGGGCCTCCTCGTTCGATAGGCTAACACACAAGGCGATATATCGCAGCACCTCTAGAAGCTACATGTCCGCCTGCATCAGGCCTAAAGCAAATTCACAAATACGGCGTACTCTGTATTTTTTTTTTAAACCCCGCCTAAAATGACTATCATGGCTACATCACAAAACACGCCCACTGGGGGTGTCTTCCTTCTGAAATAAGGCGCTAACCAATCTACAAACTATGAAACACTTATAATCCGACATCACGGCAGCACTGTCGAGTTGGCAACCCCTTCCTCTAGAGTATCTCCTGCTAAGGTACTCAAACGAAACGAGGATTTCAAACAAAAAGAAGAAAAATCACATCAAGATCTTCAAAGTCGTGAGAAGCAATCGCTGATCATCGACGACGCCAAACTCTCGGCCCTGTCCTCAGAACAAGCTCTCATCTACTTTTCTTCCTCCCTCGTCGATTGTTCGGCAAAAGTGCACAAACGGCAGCGCCAAGAACGGGCGGGTGGGAGGGAGGGTTTCACAAAAACAACAACCCCCTCCCGAAGATAAAACTGCTTTGGTGCTTCCGAAACAAAATTAGAAACTGTGAGACGAGTCCATAAAATCAGGCCCTGCCGAGGATCGCGGAGAGCAGGTCGGTCACTCGTCTCTCTCTCTCTCTCTCTCTCTCCGCCCGCTTCACACGCTGTGTCCACCGGCGCAACGTGGAGCGAAAATGAGGGATATCGATCGGTCGACCCCCACATGGGCGACACAATGGATTCTGTGCTAACTGGCTTCCGTACACGTGGTCGACACGGCCGCTGCTGTGATATAAAACGAGGCTACAACCAGCTTTTTTTTCTATTTTAAAGCTAACAAAAAATGTGTGTATGTCGTCCCGGTCATTTCTTTCATAAGATGCGACTTAACGTACAGCCGCATATATTAAGAAATGCTGCAATTGTGTCCTAGACAGTAAATTTCTCGCTCTCTCTCTCTCTCTCTCTCTCTCTCTCTCTCTGAACCTTAAGTGCCCAGGGCACATGGGGCTTCCGCAAGGGTTTTCCACAAATGCCTGTCTTTTACCTTTTTTTTCAGCTCTTTCCCAGGTGAGCCCCTCTATTGCTCAACATACTTTCTGTTGTTCTTCTCCGTGTCTCTTTTGGTCTACCCTTACTTCTGTTCCCCTGTGGTGTCCATCTTAGTGCTATTTTTGGTAGTGAGTTGTCAGTCATTCGGAGCACATGTCCCAACCATCGCCAGCGTCTTTCCTCAATAATTGCTGTCAGTGGCTTCATCTGCATCTCTGCCAACAAGATGTTATTTCTTATGGTGTTTGGCCAAAATATTTTTCTAATTCTATTTGATGGCATATATTAAGAAATGCTGCAAATGTGTCCTAGACAGTAAATTTATGTCACAACATACGCCATCAAAAAAATGAGGCGAAAAGAAATTTAAATATGATTTTTACTCCAGTCAGTTACCTTTTCAAATTAAACTTTCCAGAGAACAGCATCAACTTTCTTTTAACTTTATTTTTTTTTCTTTTAAAATGAATAATTATTACTACCGAAAATCCAGTGACACGATTCTGACCTCTGCTTACTACGACAAAGACGTTCGTGAGGAATTTTTTAAGGTGATGCAAATCCTACCCTTTCCCCCAAATCTGACATTATATACAAAATCCACTACAGGCCCTCGAAACCATCTTTGCTCATTCATTCATTCATTTATTCATTCACTGGCATGTCCCTTGCGGAACTTTGCCTCCCTAACAGCTCTCCTGTAGGCCTCTCGGTTGTGAGCAAGATGGCCTGTTGCTGATGCATCCATTTGCAGATCATCAACGATGTCTTGCAGCCATCTTCGCCGTGGTCTTCCTCTCTTTCTTTTTCCCATTATGTACCCTTCCAAGACGGTCTTCTCTAGATTATTATGACGTTTAATGTGTCAAAATATTTAAGTTTTCTCTCTTTAATCCTCTTTACTAGCCAGCCTTCTTCAATATTAAGTTCTTGTAGTATGGATATTTTTGTTCTTTTTTTTTGTGTCCATGGTATTTGAAGAACTCTTCTGTAGCATTTACATTCAAAGGCATTTATGTGTTTCTCAGCTGTTTTGTTAAATGTCCAGGTCTCACATGCATATGTTGCGATGGGAAAGATGCATGCCCTTAAAAATCTTATTTTTGTAGTTCTGTGTGTTCCTCTCCACAGATTCTTTAGTTGTTTTATTTCTGAAGAGCGATAGATGTCCTCCTTTTAATTTCCCTCATTGTATCTCCATTACTAGTTAGTAGTGATCCAATATATTCAAAGCTCTTCACTTCTTCTAGTTTTTTCTCATTGATACATATTTCAGCTGCCTTGTTTGTTTTGTCAGTTGTCATAAATTTAGTTTTCTTTGCATTAAGATAGAGGTTTTGCTCTTCACTGTTATTACGGACTGACATAATTAGTTTTTCATTCCGTTTTGTGTTGTGGACAGTAATACTGTGTCATAAGCACATCTAATCTCTGGCATTTCATAACCTCCAATTGTTATGGCATCTAATATTCTTTGTCTAAATCTTCTCTAACATTCCTCATTATATTTTCAGTATACAAATTAAATAAGTAAGCTGACAATATGCACCCCTGACGGACCCCTTGTTTTATGTCAAACCAAGTTGTTTCACCAGTTATTCTTACTGCTGCTTGCTGGTCTAGATACAGCTGTGATGTTAATTGTATCAAATGTGTTGGAAATCCCATTTTATCCATTATTTCCCAATGTTTCTGGTGTTGTACAAAATCAAATGCCTTTGAGTAGTCTATAAAGGATAAATACAGATTCACATTAAACTCTCTGCATTTCTCTATTATTAATCTTATATTGGATATATGATCTCTTGATCCTCTTCCTTGCCTGAACCCAGCTTGGACCATATTGACTTCTTCTTCTATTTTCTTTCGAAGTCTACCCATTATGATTTTTAACAGAATTTTACTAGCATGACTAATCAGGACAACAGTTCTGTAGTTTGTGCATAATTTCAGGTTACCCTTTTTTTTTTTTGGCAGTGGTATGAATACAGCTCTTTTCCATTCTTTTGGCCAAATACCAGAATGCCATATCTTTTTACATAGTGCATGATAGATTGTTTCACATTCTTAAAGACAGGAAGACCCACGGGGCCCCAGAGACTAGACCCTCTCCTTACTGGACGTGACTGCAACTACACAACTTTGTCACGAGCAATGAAGTAAAATATGTGGTGACTTCTACAGACAGACAGACTTAGAAAATTATGTTATTAACAACAACAACAAAAAAACGCATGCGACGAACTACGCAAAACAGTGAGGGCTAAAAGTCAATAGAAAGTCTTTTGTCAAGTATTTCACACCAGCGTGAGACAACAGGGGAGGTAATAACTAAAGATTAGGAACTTTTGTTTAAATATAAATAAGAAACAAAAAGACTTTCGTCCGGTAAAGTAAGAGAACACAGTTCTGTAGGATCAGACCTCGAAAAAAATCGCAGACAAGGCACTTTAGTGAGACGTGAGAGAAAGAAAAATCACAAGAGAATTATCTGGGATTCGAACCACGGACTCCAGTAGGACGAGACGCCCACGAGAGAACAGCGTACTAATGTACTGCGCTATCTCGCACTTGAAAGTTTCTTTCTACGATTTTTTTTCAGTTCTAATCCTACAAAACCGTGTTTTATTTATTAAAGCGGGTTTCAGGGCAGGCATATATATATATATATATATATATATATATATATATATATATACATACATATATATCCATAACTTAATATTGAAGAAGGCTGGCTAGTAAAGAGGATTAAACAAAGAAAACTTAAATATTTTGGACACATTAAACGTCATGATAATGATCGTCTTGGAAGGGTACATAATGGGAAAAAGAAAGAGTGGAAGACCAAGGCGAAAACGGCTGCAAGACATTGTTGATAATCTGCAAATGGATGCATCAGCACCAGGCCATCTTGCTCACAACCGAGAGGCCTACAGGAGTGCTGTTAGGGAGGCAAAGTTCCGCAAGGGACACGCAAATGAATGAATGAGATAATGTAAGGGCCATATACAGGGTGTATATGTAAAGTCTGCGTGCAATTTTAAATACAGTAGACGCTAAGAAGTGGAGAGTTTTGAATATCTTGGATCACTGCTAACTAATAATGGAGATACAATGAGGGAAATTAAAAGGAGGATATCTACTGCTCTTCAGAAAGTAAAACAAATAAAGAATCTGTGGAGAGGAGCAGACAGAACTACAAAAATAAGATTTTTAAGGTCATGCATCTTTCCCATCGCAATATATGCATGTGAGACCTGGACACTTAACAAAACAGCTGAGAAACACATAAATGCCTTTGAATGTAAATGCTACAGAAGAATTCTCCAAATATCGTGGACACAAAAAAGAACAAATATATCTATACTACAAGAGCTTAATATTGAAGAAGGCTGGCTAGTAAAGAGGATTAAAGAGAGAAAACTTAAATATTTTGGACACATTAAACGTCATGATAATTTAGAGAAGACCATATTGGAAGGATACATAATGGGAAAAAGAAAAAGAGGGCTGCAGGCCATCTTGCTTACAACCGAGAGGCCTACAGGAGTGCTGTTTGGGAGGCAAAGTTCCGCAAGGGACATGCAAATGAATGGATGAGAGACGCTAAGTTAACCAGCACCTATGAGTATTAGCAGATGCCGGATTATGGAGTTTCTGGTTGCTTGAGAGTTTACTATTAAAAACTAGCCTTATACTATAACCCATACTATATCATGCCATACCATAAACTCTGTACTGAGTTGATATTAATATTGAAATGCAGTAATTAAAAACAAATTAAGACAAATAAAGACAAACTTAACGTAACATAGTTGTATTACAGAGACAGCTCTGTGAAAGCAGCGTGCAACTTTAGTTAAGTGGCTGTCACTAAACTTTTCAACTTAATGAACTTCACAAACATTTTTTTTTTTAACTTCAAGTAACTTTGAAGAAAAAAAAAAGGACACACATACTTAAGACTGTTAAAGTAGGGGGCAGCGAGCCTACTGGAGGTAGGTAAACATCGCATCAGGATTACGAGGATCTGATGATGATGCAGCTGGTACAGGATCAGGAGAAAGTGGATGTGGATGGGTTTTGGATGTACATCAGTAGATCTACTGTACTGGCAAACCTGCGTGCAGATTTCTTGAAAAATGAACGAGTATCAGCATTTTTTTTTAGGCGCGCCAAGTTTAAACTTACATTTTCGCTAGAAATTGATTTTATTTTAATTTGTATTTCAAAGTATTATTTCTTCGATTTCTTTCCCGCCGGTTGTTTGAATTCCGGTTAATGCATAGTCTATTTTATTTATAACTTTGGGTCTATATATGGCAGAATCAATCTGTAAAAAAATATTTATAAGTCTAATGTGTCTAGTTTTTGTGTCATCTTTCAAAAATGTATTATTATTATTATTATTATTATTAGTAGTAGTAGTAGTAGCAGTTAGTAGTAGTAGCAGCAGCAGCAGCAGTAATAGTAGTAGTAGTAGTAGTAATAGTATTAGTAATAATAGTAATTATAGTAGTAGCAGTAGTAACAGTAGCAGCAGCAGTAGTAGTAGTAGTAGTAGTAGTAACAGTAGCAGTAGTAGTAGTAGCAGTAGTAGTAGTAGCAGTAGTAGTAGTAGTAGTAACAGTAGTAGTAATAGTAGAAATAGTAGTAATAGCAATAGTAACTGCAGCAGTAGTAGTAGTAGTAATAATAATAGTAGTAGTAGTAATAATAGTAGTAGTAGTAATAGTAGTAGTGTTAATAGTATCAGCAGTACCAATAATAGTAGTAGCAGTAATAGTAGTAGTAGCAGCAGCAGCAACAGCAGTAGTAGTAGTAGTAGTAGTAGTAGTAATCCGTTCTCGACAAAATTAAAAACACCATTTCACTTGAAGAGAAAGTAAACCTGCGCTCTTTGCCTGCTGAAGCTAAACTCTATCAGCACGGCCCACAGAAGCTATATAACCCACTACAACAAAGACGCACCACACAGACATTCCTTCGTCGCTCTGCGCCCCGAGCTACAGTCTCTAAATGAGAAATGTACTGGAAGATGTGGACCAATCGCTTGGCCTCCACACGATTACCAGATTTTACTCCTTTGGACTTCTTCTTAACGAGGACATTGTAAAGACTGCTGTATATTCAAACAACCAAACAAAAAACAAAGTTTGCTTTCCCTTCGAGTGAAGCCACGAGTCAATAACAACTATGAAAAGAAAATAATAATAATAACAATAATAAATTTTCGGAAGATGACCAAAACAAAAAGAAAAAAAAAAAGAGAGACACACACCGCTTCTAACGGCTTTCTTTTTTAACAGACTGACTCTGTAACTACATAACAAAGATCCAAAGCCACAAATATTTCAAACTGCACACGGACTTCATAGAAGATACCCCCTGTATTTTTTCTCCAGAACGATCGCCAGACACTACAACAGAACAAACTCTTTCAATCCGAATGAAATTATGACAAAAACAAAGTTTACCCAGCGAGCACTGGATGAAACTCTAACCCAAGCAGAGCTTTCTCTAGCCACATTTTGTCTTTCAAAAGCGTGTTCCTGCTATTATTTACACAGCATTTGTTCTTGGTGGTTTATAACACGGGCTAACCAAACTGCACAGGAAAAGAAACAACATGTGAAATGACAAGACAGGCCAAGGACCGCACAAGATGGATAAACACGATCACCAACACTGTTGTCCACGGTAAATAATTTATGTTATACTAATTGTTGTTGTTGTTGTTTTAAAGTAACTGTGATTACTTTACTAAACTATACTTTGGGGGGGGGGGGGTTGTGAGAAGTTTCTACACTCCAAATCTGCCACTACTGTTGCCTGACCTCTTTTAATCCGGCTAGATTCAGTAGTGAAGTGTGCCAGAAAATCGGTGGCGATCTGTAGCGGTCTTGGGGGATGCCACTGGACAGTCTACAATTGAAAACAATATCCATATTCACAACATAATATGGCACTCTGTAAAGAAATGCCCCCCACCCCCCACCCCCCACCCCCCAAGCATCAGGTCGCCAGCCAAGCCAGGGTAGGGGGGGGGGGGGTCTCGAAAGTGGGGTGAGTGAAGATATCTTTTCCCTTTTTTTTATTATTACTGTCGACTGTGACACAACAGAGGATGTGGCGATGGACTGGCCATATTATGAGAACCACAGCCAATTCGAATGACGGACAGCTTTGATATGGACTCAACGGGTAAAAGAAACATGGGATGACACTGACATGAAGTAGAGAAAAAGCTGGTAGACAAGGACGATAGCAAGGACTGGGAGAAGTGAAAATCTCGTATTATCAGCAACTCTGTGTGTCGTGGCTACTGAAGGGCACAGAGAGAGACAAAGAGAGAGAGAGAGAGAGAGAGAGAGAGTGAGAGATAAAGACAAGAGAGAGAGAGAGAGAGATAAAGACAGAGCACCAGTTTTTACATTAGGGAGAGAGAGAGAGTCAGAGAGATATAAAGACAAGAGATAGCAGCAGTTTTTATATTAGAGAGAGAGGTAAAGACAAGAGAAAGCAGCAGTTTTTACATTAGGGAGAGAGAGTGTGAGAAAGAGAGGGATAAGGACAAGAAAGAACAGCAGTTTTTACATTACAGAGAGAGAGTGAGATAAAAACAAGAGAGAGCAGCAGTTTTTAACATTAGGGAGAGAGAGAGAGATAAAGACAAGAGAGAGCAGCAGTTTTTACATTAGAGAAAGAGAGAGATAAGGACAAGAGATAGCAGCAGTTTTTACATTAGAGAGAGAGAGAGAGAGAGAGATAAAGACAAGAGATAGCAGCAGATTTTACATTAGAGAGAGAGAGAGAGATAAAGACAAGAGATAGCAGCATCTTTTACATTAGAGAGAGAGTGTGTGAGAAAGAGAGGGATAAAGACAAGAAAGAGCACCAGTTTTTACATTAGAGAGAGAGATAAAGATGAGAGCAGCAGTTTTTACATTAGGGAGAGAGAGAGAGATAAAGACAAGAGAGAGCAGCAGTTTTTACATTAGAGAGAGAAAGTGTGAGAAAGAGAGGGATAAAGACAAGAAAGAACATCAGTTTTTACATTAGAGAGAGAGAGAGATAAAGACAAGAGAGAGCAGCAGTTTTTAAATTAGAGAGAGAGAGATAAAGACAAGAGAGAGCAGCAGTTTTTGCATTAGGGAGAGAGAGATAAAGACAAGAGATAGCAGCATCTTTTACATTAGAGAGAGAGAGAGGAAGGTAAGGACAAGAGATAGCAGCAGCTTTTACATTAGAGAGAGAGAAAGATAGAGATAGCAGCAGTTTTTACATTAGAGAGAGAGAGAGAGAGAGAGGGAGATAAAGACAAGAGAGACCAGCAGTTTTTACATCAGAGAAAGAGAGAGATAAAGACAAGAGAGACCAGCAGTTTTTACATCAGAGAAAGAGAGAGATAAGGACAAGAGATAGCAGCAGTTTTTATATTAGGGAGAGAGAGATAAAGACAAGAGAGACCAGCAGTTTTTACATTAGAGAAAGAGAGAGATAAGGACAAGAGATAGCAGCAGCTTTTACATTAGAGAGAGAGATAAAAACAAGAGATATCAGCAGTTTTTACATTAGAGAGAGAGTTGTGAGAAAGAGAGGGATAAAGACAAGAAAGAGCACCAGTTTTTACATTAGAGAGAGAGAGAGATAAAGATAAGAGAGAGCAGCAGTTTTTACATTAGAGAGAGAGAGAGATAAAGACAAGAGAGAGCAGCAGTTTTTACATTAGGAAGAGAGAGAGATAAAGACAAGAGAGAGCAGCCATTTTTAAATTAGAGAGAGAGAGATAAACACTAGAGAGAGCAGCAGTTTTTGCATTAGAGAGAGAGAGGGAGGTAAGGACAAGAGATAGCAGCAGCTTTTACATTAGAGAGAGAGAGAGATAAAAACAAGAGAGAGCAGCAGTTTTTACATTAGAGAGAGAGAGATAAAGATAAGAGAGAGTAGCATTTTTTACATTCGGGAGAGAGTGAGAGAGAGAGAGGGATAAAGACAAGAAAGAGCAGCAGTTTTTAAATTAGGGAGAGAGAGAGATAAAGACAAGAGAGAGCAGCAGTTTTTAACATTAGTGAGAGAGAGGGTAAGAAAGAGATAAATGCAAGAGAGAGCAGCAGTTTTTACATTAGAGAGAGAGAGGGAGAGATAAAGACAAGAGAGAGCAGGAGTTTTTATATTAGGGATAAAGAGTGAGAGAGAGAGAGAGATAAAGACAAGAGATAGCAGCAGTTTTTACATTAGAGAGAGAGAGATAAAGACAAGAGAGAGCAGAAGTTTTTACATTAGATATATATATATATATATATATATATATATATATATATAAAGACAAGAGAGATAAAGACAAGACATAGCAGCAGTTTTTACATTAGAGAGAGATAAAGACAAGAGAGAGCAGCATTTTTTACATTAGAGAGAGAGAGATAAAGACAAGAGAGAGCAGCAGTTTTTACATTAGGGAGAGAGAGGGATAAAGACAAGAGAGAGCAGCAGTTTTTAACATTAGTGAGAGAGAGGGTAAGAAAGAGATAAGGACAAGTGAGAGCAGCAGTTTTTACATCAGAGAGAGAGAGATAAAGACAAGAGACAGCAGCAGGTTTTATATTAGGGAGAAAGAGTGAGAGAGAGAGAGAGAGAGAGAGATAAAAACAAGAGATAGCAGCAGTTTTTACATTAGAGAGAGAGAGAGATAAAGACAAGAGATAGCAGAAGTTTTTACATGAGAGAGAGAGATAAAAACAAGAGAGAGCAGCAGTTTTTACATTAGAGAGAGAGAGATAAAGACAAGAGAGAGCAGCAGTTTTTACATTAGGGAGAGAGAGTGTGAGAAAGAGAGGGATAAGGACAAGAAAGAACAGCAGTTTTTACATTAGAGAAAGCGAGATAAAAACAACAGAGAGCAGCAGTTTTTAACATTAGGGAGAGAGAGAGAGATAAAGACAAGAGAGACCAGCAGTTTTTACATCAGAGAAAGAGAGAGATAAAGACAAGAGATAGCAGCAGTTTTTATATTAGGGAGAGAGAGATAAAAACAAGAGATAGCAGCAGTTTTTACATTAGAGAGAGAGAGAGATAAAGACAAGAGATAGCAGAAGTTTTTACATTAGAGAGAGAGAGATAAAAACAAGAGAGAGCAGCAGTTTTTACATTAGAGAGAGAGAGAGATAAAGACAAGAGAGAGCAGCAGTTTTTACATTAGGGAGAGAGAGTGTGAGAAAGAGAGGGATAAGGACAAGAAAGAACAGCAGTTTTTACATTAGAGAAAGCGAGATAAAAACAACAGAGAGCAGCAGTTTTTAACATTAGGGAGAGAGAGAGAGATAAAGACAAGAGAGACCAGCAGTTTTTACATCAGAGAAAGAGAGAGATAAAGACAAGAGATAGCAGCAGTTTTTATATTAGGGAGAGAGATATAAATACAAGAAAGAGCGCAGTTTTTACATTAGAGAAAGAGAGAGATAAGGACAAGAGATAGCAGCAGCTTTTACATTAGAGAGAGAGATAAAAACAAGAGATATCAGCAGTTTTTACATTAGAGAGAGAGTGTGTGAGAAAGAGAGGGATAAAGATAAGAGAGAGCAGCAGTTTTTACATTAGAGAGAGAGAGAGATAAAGACAAGAGAGAGCAGCAGTTTTTACATTAGGAAGAGAGAGAGATAAAGACAAGAGAGAGCAGCAGTTTTTAAATTAGAGAGAGAGAGATAAAGACTAGAGAGAGCAGCAGTTTTTGCATTAGAGAGAGAGAGAGGGAGGTAAGGACAAGAGATAGCAGCAGCTTTTACATTAGAGAGAGAGAGAGAGAGATAAGGACAAGAGATAGCAGCAGATTTTACATTAGAGAGAGAGAGATAAAGACAAGAGACAGCAGCAGTTTTTACATGAGAAAGAGAGATAAGGACAAGAGATAGCAGCAGTTTTTAAATGAGAGAGAGATAAAGACAAGAGAGAGCAGCAGTTTTTACATTAGAGAGAGAGAGATAAAGACAAGAGAGAGCAGCAGTTTTTACATTAGAGAGAGAGAGATAAAGACAAGAGAGAGTAGCAGTTTTTACATTAGAGAGAGAGAGGGGGATAAAGACAAGAAAGAGCAGCAGTTTTTGCATTAGGAAGAGAGAGAGATAAAGACAAGAGAGGGGAGTAGTTTTTATATTAGGGAGAGAGAGGAGAAAGATAGAGAGAGCAGCATTTTTTACATTAGGGAGAGAAAGGAGAAATAGAAAAAGATAGAGAGCAGCAGTTTTTATATTACAGAGAGAGAGAGAGTGAAGAAAGGCAGAAAGAGAGAGCAGCAGTTTTTATATTATGGTGAGAGAGGAGAAAGAGAGAAAGAGAGAGTAGCAGTTTTTATATTAGGGAGTGAGAGAGAAAAGAGAGAGCAGCAGCTTTTATAGTAGGGAGAAAGAGGAGAAAGAAAGAAAGATAGAAAGAGAGAGCAGCAGTTTTTACATTAGGAAGAGAGAGGAGAAAGATAGAAAGAGAGAGCAGCAGTTTTTATATTAGGGAGAGAGAGAGAGAGGAAAAAGACAGAAAGAGAGAGCAGCAAATTTTGCATTAAGATGAGAGAGGGAAAGAGAGACAGAGAAAACCAGTTGTTACATTATGGTGAGAGAGAGAACCAGTTTTTTTTTATACATTAGGATGAGAGAGAGAGAGAGAGAGAAAACCAGTTTTTACATTATGGTGAGAGGGAGAGAGAGAGCCAGTTTTTACATTAGGATGAGAGAGAGGGAGAGAAAACCAGCTGTCACATTAGGGTGAGAGAGAGAGAAAGAGAGTGCACCAGTTTTACACTAGGGAGAAAGAGAGAGAGAGAAGAAAGACAGAAAGAGAGAGCAGCAGTTTTTGCACTAAGGTGGGAAAGAGAGAGGAAACCACTTTTTACATTAGGGTGAGAGAGAAAGAGAAACAGTTTTTACATTAGGGTGAGAGGGAAAGTGAGAACCAGTTTTTACATTAGGATGAGAGAGAGAGAGAGAGAGAACCAGTTTTTACATTAGGATGAGAGAGAGAGAGAGAGAACCAGTTTTTACATTAGGGTGAGAGAGAGAAAAAAAAGTAAGAAAAAGAGAAAGTGTGAGGGAAAGAGAGTAGCCATTTTTAACAATAAAGTGACAGATAGATAGATAGAGAGAAAACCAGTTTTCAGATTAGCGAGATAGAACCAGTTTTTAGATTAGAGAGAGAGTGTGTGTTTTATATTAGAGAGAGAGAGTGAACCAGTTTTTAGATTAGGGGGAGAGAGAGAGAGATAAAGAGAGTAGCAGTTTTTAACAATACAGTGAGAGATAGAGACAGAGAACCAGTTTTTAGATTAAGGAGAGAGAGAGAGAACCGGTTTTTAGATAAGAGAGAGAGAGAGAACCAGTTTTTAGATTAGGGACAGAGAGAAAGTGAGAGAGAGAGAAAAAAAAAGTGAGAAAGTGGGAGAGAGAGAGAGTAGCAGTTTTTAACAATGGGTTGAGAGAGAGATAGAGACAGAGAGCATTATGTTTACTCAGCCAAACCAAAGGAGGTATGCAAAAAAAAAAAACCCCAGTCAAACAGACGAAAGAGCCAAAGTGTATTTGACTTGCAAATAATCAAGCACAAAACAAGTTAGTATTGGAAAATATATTTTTTTAAAAATACATAGGTGCACATCTGTCAAATTAGAAACAAGGCTCGCGCACAGTACAGCGGAAAAGCTACATGGCTGTGGACAGTATACTGCCATCACATGTTAGGCGGTTGGTCGCGTCCTACCAGAGTTCGTGGTTCCAGTAAGTGTTGTTTTTCTCTGCGTTCTCCTCTTTCTTGTATCTTAAATGTTGTGTAGACTGGAAGACGGGGGGAGGGTGGTTGTGAAAGAGAGAAATGCAGTTATAGGCAGAGCACTTTCTACACGCTAAATGCCCAGAAGTTGAAAGATAAGAATGAGGAAGCCCACAACAGGCGATATATCTGCCCGCTCTAAGACGCATCTTCTCACACGAAAGTGCCAATAAATTAAACCGAATGTTTGCAACAGACTGAAAGGTGAGTAATCCAGGCCGGAATGTCAGACGGGCCGGACAGCCCCAGTTCTTCAAACGTCCTGGAAAATGAGATTCGCCTCGCTCGATCGTCAGCCCGGCTAAAACAGACACTGGCAAGTCTCATGCTCAAAGGGAGAGAACGCCATTAATAACTACTTGGAGTGGGCCAACTCATACAGGCTGTCGGCTTCTCTCCTGTCTTTCATTACTGCACATCGATATTAAACACCGCACAGAAAACACTCTCCCTATAAACTATACACAGAGGAATGCAGATAACCACATTCATCAGCAACATGTGCCACATCGACTGGTTTTGACAATCATGCACATTTCATCTTAATGCGAAGTTAACTAAATTGATGACAACTGACAAAACAAACAAGGCAGTTGAAATATATATCAATAAGGAAAAACTGGAAGAAGTGGTGAGTTTTGAATATCTTGGATCACTGCTAACTAATAATGGAGATACAATGAGGGAAATTAAAAGGAGGACATCTATCGCTCTTCAGAAAGTAAAACAACTAAAGAATCTGTGGAGAGGAACAGACAGAAGTACAAAAATAAAATTTTTAAGGGCGTGCATTTTTCCCATCGCAACATATGCCTGTGAGACCTGGACACTTAACAAAACAGCTGAGAAACACATAAATGCCTTTGAATGTAAATGCTACAGAAGAGTTCTTCAAATATCACAGACACAAAAAAAGAACAAATATATCCATACTACAAGAACTTAATACTGAAGAAGGCTGGCTAGTAACGAGTATTAAACAGAGAAAACTTACATATTTTGAACACATTAAACGTCATGATAATCTAGAGAAGGAAGGTACATAATGGGAAAAAGAAAGAGAGGAAGACCAAGGCGAAGATGGCTGCAAGACACTGTTGATGATCTGCAAATGGATGCATCAGCAGCAGGCCATCTTGCTCACAACCGAGAGGCCTACAGGAGAGCTGTTAGGGAGGCAAGGTTCCACAAGGGACACGCAAATGAATGAATGAATGCACATTTCATGCAGTACTTTGTACTTCTAATCAGTTCCCCCCACCACCAGCTCCATCTGGTCAGCCCGCTTTGATAGTTACTCTTCCAGTCTCCTTTGCGTCTTTCTCTTTCCTATGAGTTTCCCATGTTTTATCATGTTCTACGTCTCTCTTCTCATGACATGCCCAAAGAACTTTTCTTTCTCTTATGTTCTTAGTTGTCTGTTCTACAACTTCTCTGAGAACTTCAATGTTTTCTTTTTTTCCTGGCTATGTTGCATCTTTCTCGTAGACCATGGGGCAGGAAAAAGAATGGCAGAAAGAAAGATGGGACAGGAACAAGAATAGCAGAAAAAAAGATGGAACAAGAATGGCAGAAAGAAAGATGGAACAAGAATGGCAGAAAGAAAGATGGGACAGGAAAAAGAATGGCAGAAAGAAAGATGGGGCAGGAACAAGAATGGCAGAAAGAAAGATGGGGCAGGAACAAGAATGGCAGAAAGAAAGATGGGGCAGGAACAAGAATGGCAGAAAGAAAGATGGGACAGGAACAAGAATGGCAGAAAGAAAGATGGGACAGGAACAAGAATGGCAGAAAGAAAGATGGGACAGGAACAAGAATGGCAGAAAGAAAGATGGGACAGGAAAAAGAATGGCAGAAAGAAAGATGGGGCAGGAAAAAAGAATGGCAGAAAGAAAGATGGGGCAGGAAAAAGAATGGCAGAAAGAAAGATGGGACAGGAAAAAGAATAGCAGAAAAAAAGATGGAACAGGAAAAAGAATGGCAGAAAGAAAGATGGAACAAGAATGGCAGAAAGAAAGATGGGACAGGAACAAGAATGGCAGAAAGAAAGATGGGACAGGAAAAAGAATGGCAGAAAGAAATATGGGACAGGAAAAAGAATGGCAGAAAGAAATATGGGACAGGAAAAAGAATGGCAGAAAGAAAAATGGGGCGGGAACAAGAATGGCAGAAAGAAAGATGGGGCGGGAACAAGAATGGCAGAAAGAAAGATGGGGCGGGAACAAGAATGGCAGAAAGAAAGATGGGGCATGAACAAGAATGGCTGAAAGAAAGATGGGGCAGGAACAAGAATGGCAGAAAGAAAGATGAGCAATAAGAACACAGAACATACAACAACCCATTATTTCAGCAAAAGCCTTTTTTTTCCAAGGATCTCATACAAAAACAACACGACAGATAAAAGCAAGAAAAACTGATGAAAAATTAAATATTCAGCTCTTTTTTTGTATCCTCCTTGTAGGAAAGACAAACATAAAATGCCATTTTGTTGTTTTTGTATGTGATCCTTGAACAAAAAAAAAAAGGATTTTCTTCACTCTTTACTTTCTGTCGCTCTCATACCCTCCCACTTTCCTAGCTGTATCTTTTTTTTTTTTTTTAAACTGAACAATACACATCTGCCTACGCTTATCATAAGAACCAGTTCCCCTTATCTCCTGACATATCCTGATATATATATACTGTCAAAAAAAAAAGAAACGCACAGCTTATATAAGCTTCATTTTTTATATGTTATTACAACAATTTTTTTTAACCGGGTATCTCAAACCAAACCAAAAATTGTCACCAATATATCAGGTCCATGATTTAGCGTGAATTTTGCTATTCTCGTGTATAGTTAGAACGCAGTAGCTGCCCTTGCTAATCACGCATTTTTTCTTTACCAGAACTCACGTTGTGTTTATGGAAAAGTCGTGATTTTTGTGGTGAGCACAACCCACTCCCCATGCAAATGAAACTCTATAAAAAGATAAGGTTACACAAACAAATTCAGTTAATTTTCAAGCAGACAATAAAACAGTGAAATTTATCCAAGAGACAGGACTGCAGGTATAGACAGACAATGTGAACGAAGAAGAAGAAGAAGAAAAGCAGACAATTATGACGCGTCTATCGCAAAATTTACGAAATTCTGCTATTGGTCGCCTGCAAGCAGGTGAAAGTCAAAGTCAGGATGCCAGGCATTTAAACGTGCAGCAGAGTACCATCAGTCGACTTTGGCACCGTTTCCAAGCCGCTGGCTCAGCTGAAGACCGGCACCGCAGTGGACGACCCAGGGTGACAACAGCGGCTGATGATCGCTTTATTCTGGTTCATCACCCTAGAAACAGGTTTACAACAGCTTCCTCAAGTGCCCAGTCATTGCTTGCAGGACGTCGTGTGTCTATCAAACTGTCCGAAATAGACTGCATGAACCTGGACTGGTGGCACGACGACCTCATCGAAGTCCTGTCTTAACGAGACGCCATCGTCAAAATCGACTTGTTTGAGCCAACCAGCATCGGCCCTGTTCAATTGACAATCAATGGAGACGTGTCTAGTTTAGTGACGAATCTTCCTTTTTGTTGCACCGCCATGATATGCGGAGAAGGATCTACCGTAGGCCAAATGAACGTTTTGCCCAAAATTGCGTTGATGAAGCCCCGCCGCACGGTGGTGGAGGTGTAATGGTATGGGGAATGATCAATTTCAACGGAAGGAGTCCATTGGTGCAGACTGAAGGAGGCTTGAATGTGCAAAGATACGTCAATGAAATTCTTCGACCCCCATGTCCTTCCATTTTTGGCTGCACAAAGGTCTGTGTTTCAACAGGACAAAGCCAGACCCCATTTTGCACAGTTCACCACACAGTTCTTGACTGCCAACAACATTTTCACCCTTCCCTGACCATCTTTGTCTCCAGACATGAATCCGATCGAGCACCTATGGGATGAGCTGCAAAGACGTGTTTGTCGCCGAAACATTTCTCCAGCCAATCGTCGTGATCTGTGACAGGCACTCCAGGAAGAGTGGGCAGCCATCCCACAAGCGCACATCAGACATCTGATCGCATCTATGCCCAGGAGATGCCAGTCGCTGATCGATGCAAGCGGAAGCCACACATCATACTAACCTGAGAACCCCTGGGACTAACAAACTCTCGTCACACAGATGCAAGAAACTGTCAAGTGAGTGTTTAAACCCTTTGGTATTATTGTGTGCAATTTGAAAATTGTATTCATTCAATTTAAAAAGCTACATAACATCAAAGTCATGGCTAAAATTGGATCATCAGTAGTTATGCGTTTCTTTTTTCTGGACAGTGCGTGCGTGCGTGTATATATATATATATATATATATATATATATATCATTGTTCGTTTTACTGCTCCTCTTTGATTTCTTTACACTGTTTTAACACTTCTCCTATCCTACTCACTTTTTGCACACAGCATCTGTGTCATTTCTTGGTGTCTTACTCCATCAAATGTTTTTGACTCATGGAAAAGGAACCCTTTAAATCTTTGTTTCTTTCTAAAGATTGTCCTATTATTTAAAAACCTGGTTTACTTCTAGAGATTGCTCTATTATTTAAAACCCTGGTTTACTTCTAGAGATTGCTCTATTATTTAAAACCCTCATTTTACTTCTAGAGATTGCTCTATTATTTAAAAACCTGGTTTACTTCTAGAGATTGCTCTATTATTTAAAACCCTGGTTTACTTCTAGAGATTGCTCTATTATTTAAAACCTTGGTTTACTTCTAGAGATTGCTCTATTATTTAAAACCCTGGTTTACTTCTAGAGATTGCTCTATTATTTAAAACCTTGGTTTACTTCTAGAGATTGCTCTATTATTTAAAACCCTGGTTTACTTCTACAGATTGCTCTGTTATTTAAAACCTTGGTTTACTTCTAGAGATTGCTCTATTATTTAAAACCCTGGTTTACTTCTAGAGATTGCTCTATTATTTAAAACCTTGGTTTACTTCTAGAGATTGCTCTATTATTTAAAACCCTGGTTTACTTCTACAGATTGCTCTATTATTTAAAACCCTGGTTTACTTCTAGAGATTACTCTATTATTTAAAACCTTGGTTTACTTCTAGAGATTGCTCTATTATTTAAAACCCTCATTTTACTTCTAGAGATTGCTCTATTATTTAAAACCCTTACTTCTAGAGATTGTTCTATTATTTAAAACCCTGGTTTAATTCTAGAGATTGCTCTATTATTTAAAACTTTGGTTTACTTCTAGAGATTGTCCTATTATTTAAAACCTTGGTTTACTTCTAGAGATTGCTCTATTATTTAAAACCTTGGTTTACTTCTAGAGATTGCTCTATTATTTAACACCCTCGTTTTACTTCTAGAGATTGCCCTATTATTTAAAACCCTGGTTTACTTCTAGAGATTGCTCTATTATTTAAAACCCTGGTTTACTTCTAGAGATTGCTCTATTATTTAAAACCTTGGTTTACTTCTAGAGATTGCTCTATTATTTAAAACCCTGGTTTACTTCTACAGATTGCTCTGTTATTTAAAACCCTGGTTTACTTCTAGAGATTGCTCTATTATTTAAAACCCTCATTTTACTTCTAGAGATTGCTCTATTATTTAAAACCCTGGTTTACTTCTAGAGATTGCTCTGTTATTTAAAACCTTGGTTTACTTCTAGAGATTGCTCTATTATTTAAAACCCTGGTTTATTTCTAGAGATTGTCCTATTATTTAAACTTCAGATTGACTGGCAGAAAAGAGATTTTCTAGCACATCTTTGGGATAACACAAAGTCATGTAAAGATGTCTGTATATCTTTTGGGTATATCAATTCTGTTCTGCTGTATATGAAGGTATGCAACAGAAATCAACACAGTAATGCCCTGTATATGACCACTGAAAAAAAAAGCTGCAACAGCTGAGAAATGGAAGCAGCACCAACTGCAGCCTGAGAAATACACTTTAGTGTAAGAACTACTTGAGAAGGGGTAAAAGATCTTCAAAAGAAGTCAAAACAATGGAGGCCAAACATCCAAACAGAAAAAAAAAAAATTGATTAAAAAGAGGGTCAGATAAAGAAAAGAATAAATACCAAAGCTACAGAACATTCCCTCTTGTCCCTTCAGTGGCAAAGACACCTGGGGCTGCTGACAGCAAAGAGACTTCCATTCTGCGATCTTCTTGACTGTCTCCCATGTCAGCCCTTTGTTTACCAGCATTCTCTCTGCTGTTCAGTATATTAACAACAACAAATACAAAAACTGACTGCGTGAAAAAAAACAAACAAAAAAATCAAAGTCACACCTCCAAAACTGCTTCATCGATGAGTGTAATGCTTTTGAGGTGAAGGACTTAGATGTCAGACAACAGCCTTCATCTGAACCTTCTTCCTTATGTTTCTCCTATCCCTTGTGTTTGTGTGTCCTCTTATTCCACTGCCTGTTCCACTATGTCCAGTCCCACTCCTCCAGTCAGTCCTGCTCCACTATCTCAGTAAATATCTCTGCTGATTCTGCCAGTGTTTTTTGCTGAACAAGGGGGTGAAGACGCCGTCCATTTTGGCAATCAGCAACCCACAGCTGATATGCTAGCTTCAGGATTGGCAAATCATGGCGGAACATTTGCCTCGTATATTTGTAGAGAACGGCCGGCACACAGCTCCAGGGAGGCTGAAGAAATCGCTGAAAGAGACTTCACTGTATCACAATCAATTCCACCACCTCACTGTGATCAGCTTTTGTCAGTCATCTGCATGTCCCTTGCAGAACTTTGCCTCCCTAACAGCTCTCCTGTAGGCCTCTCAGTCGCAAGCAAGATGGCCTGCTGCTGATGTGTCCATTTGCAGATTATCAACGATGTCTTGCAGCCATCTTCGCTTTGGTCTTCCTTTTTTCCCATTATGTACCCTTCCAAGACAGTCTTCTCTAAATTATCATGACGTTTAATGTGCCCAAAATATTTAAGTTTTCTCTCTTTAATCCTCTTTACTAGCCAACCTTCTTCGATATTAAGTTCTTGTAGTATGATATATTTGTTTTTTTTGTGTCCATGATATTTGAAGAACTCTTCTGTAGCATTTACAATCAAAGGCATTTATGTGTTTCTCAGCTGTTTTGTTAAGTGTCCAGGTCTCACAGGCATATGTTGCTAAGAGAAAGATGTATGCCCTTTAAAATCTTATCAGCTCTTGTACTGGTGTTTTAAAGAGAAAGTTAATTCAGCAACAAAACCACACTAACCCACTCATTCAAGCCACAGCTATATTGCTTTAGAATTCAAGCATTTTTATTTCGTTACTCACGTTCCACATTATACTGTCCTTTATTTTCATCAGCTGCGTACATAAGAAGAATAAGTTGTCTTTGTGCATACGATATAAATTGGTAGACAAAGTAAAGAGATTCAGCTTGCTCGGACTGAAAACAAGGATGGTGCAAACAATCTTCTGAGGGAAGACAGCACAGGATGATCATTTGTAAGAAAATGTAACACTGTATGAAGATGCAACATTCTAAAAAGATGCAACACTGTAAGAAGATGCAACATTGTAAGAAGATGCAACACTGTGAGAAGATGCAACATTGTGAGAAGATGTAACATTGTATGAAGATACAGCACTGTTGCCTATGGGTAAATTTTGATCATAGTTTTGTGTTGCTTTGTAATATCTGCTCTTGTTCAGTTTTTCCTAACAGACAATGACTTACTTTATACAGCACTTGGCCATGATTAATTAAATAAGCACCCGACGCCAGCATAGTAAGACAGGCACTGACATGGAATCCTCAAGGAAACAGAAAACAAGGAAGGCCTAGGCTTACTTGGAGAAGAGAAATTACAACAGCGCTCAGAGACAAGGCATGCATATGGAAGGAAGTAGAGAATAATTCCAAAAACAGGGATGACTGGAGAGGTTTTATCTGTGGCCTATGCTCTCAAGGGAGTGAAAGGCAATGATGTTGATAATGACTGAGTATAGAAGGTGCTGACATATTTCCCCCCCCCCCCCACCACCACCACAAGTGAGTCTTTTCAGAAAACAGCTAACAAAGAAAACTACACAAACCAACTAAAAGCAAAAGGAAGCCACCACCAATAGCTATCCGTCAGCGGCACAGCATCCAAGGAATTAGCGAATGGAAATTACTCCTGCCTTTTATGAACACTTAATCTCAGGGGGTGAGGAACCTTCCTGATGGTGCCACTTCTGAGGTGTGTCATGGCCTTACTACTCCCACACTGTTTCCTGTTCTTCAAGTTATTTAAAGAAAACAAAATAAATAAAGATAAAGATCTCACTGTTTACTCCTGGGCTTTTCTTGTTTTTGTTTTTTCAGAACTTCATTATTCTGAATTGTTCACCACAAAGTTAGTGCGCTCACTCGCTGATCAGAAGGTCTCTGGTTCGACTTCATACTCCGGCTGAACTTTTTTTGCCACCGACCGGCACTGAGGTCAACCCAGCCTCAAGGAATGGGTACCCTGGGGTTTCCCTTGGAAATCAAAGGCAGCAAGGACAGGTGCTGGCATCTCTATCTCAAATGCCGTAGTGGCCTAGATATGTGAAGGTACTAGCATTTCTCACCCCTGTGGTACACAAATGCCAGGAGACTGAAATATTTTTGACCACATTATGGCAAATATATCCATTTCTTTTTTTTCTATAACAGAATATTCTCATATGATAATATGAGCACAGCACATCAGCAATTTTCCTACTGAAGGGATTTTGAAACCATTGCATGCTTGCAAATACCCAAAAACTTCAAACCTCCAAATCACACAGAGGAATTCTGAGGCTTCACATCAAACCTGCCTTAAGTCCCACTTAAAAAAACTACCCACATCGGGTGCTAGTGCCCTAATCTGAACATCTGCAAACATAACGATTTTGATAAACAGCTCCAGAGCTTACTCGATGCTCGCTGCCATGCACCGGAACACGATACAAAAAAGAAAACCGATTTAATTATAGCATGAGCTTTTCTCTGCATGCTCTGGCCTTCCATTTAAGCACCAGTTTCTCCGACGACAGACATGATTTTTTAAACAATTTTAAATTTTTTTTTAAATCTTGGCCTGCATACTCCGCTGAAACTGGTCAGGACAAGCTGCCTTAATCCCGCAGTCAAAACACATTCCCCCCCCCACCCCCCAACACTGGGCAAGTCTGTAAGACTCTGTACATGGCATTTTTATTCTAAAAGTAAAGTTTTATTCACTGCCTGAATAAGCTTACATCATCTGACACCATCACTCTGGATACTCAGTAGGCCTCCAACATTACTGCAGCAAACTGATAAGACAAGTGTGCAGTCACAGCTCAAGATAATTACGATCAAGTAACAAGTGTCACAACTCTTTCATTTGCAATATATTATACAGAGCATCCAAAGCCAAGATCCCACATACAGATGAATGCCCACGCAGGGGCAGAGCACAGACTCCAGAACATGTTCTCCAAGAGTTTTACATATCTACACAACCATGCATGGCCACAGGGCTCGAACCTAAGACAGAAGATGTGGTGCTGCTAGGAGGACCTGGAGAAGACTGTAGCTGGTAACTAGGCTTCTGATTTAGCACAATCAAGAACTTTAACACTGAAGAAGAAGAAGGGTACCCAAAAATGGCTCCAAGTTGAAATATTTCTCATAAATGTCAACACTGACTGATTAACCACATCTGGGCTCTTAAGTTAAACTAGATACAGACCTCCACTCCCTCTGATCCTTGCTGTCCATCTCCTACCTCCACCCCCTCTGATCCTTGCTGTCCATCTCCTACCTCCACCCCCTCTGATCCTTGCTGTCCATCTCCTACCTCCACCCCCTCTGATCCTTGCTGTCCATCTCCTACCTCCACCCCCTCTGATCCTTGCTGTCCATCTCCTACCTCCACCCCCTCTGATCCTTGCTGTCCATCTCCTACCTCCACCCCCTCTGATCCTTGCTGTCCATCTCCTACCTCCACCCCCTCTGATCCTTGCTGTCTATCTCCTACCTCCACCCCCTCTGATCCTTGCTGTCCATCTCCTACCTCCACCCCCTCTGATCCTTGCTGTCCATCTCCTACCTCCACCCCCTCTGATCCTTGCTGTCCATCTCCTACCTCCACCCCCTCTGATCCTTGCTGTCCATCTCCTACCTCCACCCCCTCTGATCCTTGCTGTCCATCTCCTACCTCCACCCCCTCTGATCCTTGCTGTCCATCTCCTACCTCCCCCCCTCTGATCCTTGCTGTCTATCTCCTACCTCCACCCCCTCTGATCCTTGCTGTCCATCTCCTACCTCCACCCCCTCTGATCCTTGCTGTCCATCTCCTAAATTCACCCCCTCTGATCCTTGCTGTCCATCTCCTACCTCCACCCCCTCTGATCCTTGCTGTCTATCTCCTACCTCCACCCCCTCGGATCCTTGCTGTCTATCTCCTACCTCCACCCCCTCTGATCCTTGCTGTCTATCTCCTACCTCCACCCCCTCGGATCCTTGCTGTCTATCTCCTACCTCCACCCCCTCGGATCCTTGCTGTCCACCGCCTACCTCCACTCCCTCTGACACATGTTGTCTATCTACCTCCATCCCCTCTGACACATGCTATCCATCTCCTACCTCCACCCCCTCTGACACATGCTATCCATCTCCTACTTCCACCCCCTCTGACACATGCTATCCATCTCCTACCTCCACCCCCTCTGACACATGCTGTCCATGTTCTGACACACAAATCTGATTTCCCTCTAGCTGTACTCTCTACTATTACTATACAACTTCATATTACACAGACTAAACACAACTAATGCATCAATATCTTTTTTAATAACATAACATGCTAATACATAAATAACAGTTACAAATGACTGTCACATAAAACAATAATCTGTATTTGCTCTGGGTTTTTTATTCTTCATACTGGGCCTCTTGCCTTTCCATGCCCATAAACTTAAGCCTACTCACAAAGATGGCTAATCTGCCACTGAACCTCATGGCAGGTGTTAAAGAGAAGTTTCCGGTGTTAAATTTTAGTTAAAAATAGTTGCCAACAACCAGAACGGCAGCAACACTTGCAAGAACAGACTGCATCATTCAGCGAAAAGCACCAGCATGAGAAAGAGTGCAGTTCACGGGCAACTTCCAGAAATAAATACCATCATAATCATGAAAAGAAGCTTCAGAAAGGAGTTTTTCAACAACAACAACAACAAAAGTTCTGGATGATAAATCTATCTATATGTGATATGAATGTTTCTTAGAAACATGCAGTTTATCAATTGAACAATGTAAATTCCCAAGCTATTTTTGTACAAACATGAATAATCATGTCAATAAAATTAAGAAAAACTGCTCACTGCTTAATTTACTGAGTTATACAACAAAAGCTATACATTCAAGTCATTATCACACATTAGCCACACATTCGAGTCATCATCACACAACATTAGCTCTATACTCAATTCATCATCATACAATAATAGCTATACATTCAAGTCATTATCACACAACATTAGCTCTACACTCAACTCATCATCATTCAACAATAGCTATACATTCAAGGCATTATCACACATTAGTCAATGTTCCAGTCACCATCAGGAAAGATTAAGATGTGTGTTTAAATTATCATCATAAAAGATCTGCTAAACATTCAAGTCACCATAAATAATCTATCTGTAAAAATTGCCTGCGATAAATAAATAAATAAAATAGCCCTGCCTTTGTCATTAAAGCCTTGATGCTTGCTACAGCGATCTTCGTCTAGCAGAAAAATGAGAAACATTTTTTAAAACAGAATTCTTATGGTGCAAAAGTATGGGAAAATGGGCTTGCAAAATTTAATTTCCATCTTTTTTGTCACAAAACTCTGTGGTCTGCTATGCAAAATGTGGACTAATCCTCTAATACAACTTTTGCCGATACAAAACATGCCAGAAAGTTTGAAATAATTATATTATTTCTTACTAGGACTATCACTACATTGTTAACGTGCAAAATATAACAAACACTCACCGTACGACACGTTTTCACTCAGCTTGAGGGGTACACGGAGAAAATAAATTACTGTCAAAACTAGGAATAGCCAAAATAACCAAAGCCCTGTGTATCCGAGTCCACAAATGCAAGATTTCAGTTTGTCAAATATACGGGATAGGAAACCCGCCATTGCAAAAATACAAGTCTGCAGTAACTGCCATCACAGATGAGGGCCGAATAAAATTTTAGGTCACACACTTTCATAAATTTGATGTTGATGTTTGAATGCAGAATTTATTTTTTTAATATGTTAATGAAGTGCAAATTATATTTTAATAATAAGATGACTTCTTAAGTTGGAGAAAAAAGTCAAAGGGCAGCAGCTACTAGTGCATGTAGTAGATTCGTAGAACAAACTGAGAACGGCGAAGTCAACTAGAGCGATATTGGACTAGAATCGGGCAATGACTGAAAGCAAAAATGGAGGAATTATGTATGACAACCCAATAATCATCAGGGCCAAAACCTTATCTTAGCATCAAACGGTTCTCCTTGTAATCATCATCATGTGTCGTCTTCGGTACCATGAATCTCAGGTCTCCCTTGCTTGATGTTACACTCAACCAGGCTGTAACCTGTCTACTTTCGTATGTTATCTTCCCATCTACATCTCTGTCTACTTCTCGCATTTTGTATGCTCCTTCACATTTCTAGCCACCACAGCATTTGAGGTAGAGGTGCCAACAATTGTCCTCGCTGTCTTTGTTTTCTTAGGGAAGCCCCAGGTATCCATTTTTCGAGGCCGGTGCCGGCTGGTTCGAACAAAATTTCTCCCGAGTATGAAACTGACCATGGGACCTTCTGATCGGCAAGTAAGTGCACTAATCACTACACCACCTCGGCACACTACATAATATATACAGCATTTTATAAATCACATTTTTATTTATCGTTGTAATACTGTATATTATGATACCTTTGCCTCGCCACCGAGGTGCAGACATACAGACTCTAAGATCTTCCCTGGAAGTTAAATATCTATAGCTTCCCAGTTAAAAACTACCGTAGCCTACTCCTCATCCGATCTTCTTGCTTACGCATCAACTGTCAGGGGTCCCAGTGATGTGAGAGCACACACCTGACTCAGCTACAGTCCAACGCACCAACGTTATAGTGCAGCAGCAACTTGACACAGCAACATTTTGAAGTAGCAACATACTGACGCGGCAATATCCCGACGCGGCAACAAACTGACTCGGCAATATCTGACGAGGCAACAGCCTGACGCAGACCTCTGGTAAAACACTGAAAAGAAACCTACAGTTTTGTCACACCACTTAGGCACTCGAATGACAAGTTATTTGTGTCCAGTTTTTCTTGACCTTCCTCAACACTGGAAAATCATCCATCCGACTTTCTTTCTCTAGCTATAGGAGGAGAAAGATGCCAATGTCCCAGCTGAGGGACTGAGACCGTCCAGTCACATTCGAACCACTGATTATGGCCATGAAAGAAGACCACACTAATTTCAACACTGCTTTTGATTCTTACACTTACACGATCATATTTTAGACGAAAAGTCATAGATTTGCGGACAAACTAAATCTTTCTTCTACAGTTTTCCCCTAATCTTCGTTTTGCTATCAATTGAAGACCTTAATTTTTTTTTTTTTTTCAAAATCGTGCAATTTGTTGAAAATAAAAGTTTCAATGGCGTGCAATACAAGTTTTTCGGCGCTTTGGAAGTGCATGGATGTCTCTAGCAAAAATAGCCTTCTGGTGTTGAACGTGGCCACTGGTAGATCGCCTGCTTCACCTATTCATCGGACTTGGAAAGACTTGCCTCCTAGAGCTTCTTTTGGTGGCTCAAAGACTTGAAAATGACTTTGGGGTGGGGGGGGGGGGGGAGGTGTGCCGCCGAGGTCTGGTGAATACGGCGGACGTCAAAAGACAGATCTTGGATGGTTGCAACAGTGGAACTGGCAGTATGGGAGGAGGAGGGGGCAAGCGTTGTCTTGTTGCAGCTCAGAAGTCCACGACGTTTTTGCGCCACGACGGAGATGGTTCCTGATGAGATCTGCATACGCAGAACCGGTAAATGTTTCTCCCTGCGCATGTAGTGCTGCATACTGACCCCCATAGCTCGTTCCAAAAGAGAACCAGCATAACCTTCCCCGCCCATGGTTGTGTGCGGAAGACGTTTTTTGGTTTTGGTAAGACTATGGCGCCATTCCTTGCTCCCTTTCTTGGTTTCCGGTTGGTGGTAGTGAACCATCACCCAGAAGATTGATTGATTGATCTTTATTTCAAAAGGGTTAAGAATTGGGCACGCAGGCCCGTCTGACATTCTGCCCTTTATCATACATCTTTCACTCTATTCCAGACATTCTACAAATATGCTGTTCATATAACAAACATAACTAACATTGAAGCTGAGAGACAAAATAAAATATAACATTTACGTTTCGCTCTTAAACATTCACTCAGTACGAGGTAACTGCATACATTATAAATGACCATCTACTAAACAAAATTTTCGGGACTATTCAGAAAACAATTAATTGTATTCGGTGTCTGTAAGAGCAGTTTAAGATAACTTAAGTTTTATAATTCATGGAGGCATGTAGTCGACATCAAATAGATATTGGGAAAGCTTGTAGTTGTAGGAAGGAGTATAATTTATATTTTTTATATAGGATGGGAGGGCATTCCAAAGATGAGCAGCAGAATAACTAAAGCTTTTCTTGTAAAGATCAAGTCTAAGTTTTGGAAGACATATGTTGTTCAAGCGTTGGCTGCACTTTGGGCTAAATTTAAACAGGTTCCATAGATAAGGTGGGGCATGCCGTGAAAGAATTTGATGTACTAACTTGGCTTTGTTGAAGAAGAAGAAGAGAAGAAGAAGAAGAAGAAGGAGGAGGAGGAGGAGGAGAAGAAGAAGAAAAAGAAGACTTTTCATATCCGGTGACAGTTCCTCATAGAAAACCACCATCTTCAGCTTCAACTGATTGGCCCCAAAACGTTTATCGCTCGCATCGACCCGTCCAGCTCTCAATTCTGCAGTCAGCTGGTATAGCACCCATCTCGTAGGAACTTTATGGACCCACAGAACATCGTGGACAGTACTGTGTGGTGGTCCATGACCCATATCCAAGAGGCTATCTCCTTCACTTTCACGAGCTCATTTTTCCCTTGCCACGGCTTCCACTGCTGCAGTGGCCTCTACGTCCTTGACCTGGTCGAGGAGAGCCTGTCACAGAAACAACGTCTTTTCGAAACTTCCTTCCTCCATTCGTACACTTGCTGCAATGACAGCCATGCATCGCCATACTGTATTTTCATTCTTCGATGAATTTTACTGGATCTGACCCCTTCGGCCACACCCAGCCGTAATTATTATTATATATAATTATTATTATTATTAATTTTAAATGATTAAAGTTAAATTTTTAAAATTAATAATTATAATAATATAATATTATTATAATATATCATAATGACTATTATTATTTTATAAGCCATACAACTGGGAGGAGTGGAGCCTTCTGAGAAACGAGACACCTTTGCCTACATTTTTAGCTTCATTCCGGATCCGAACACCTCCATAACGCACTCGACGGGCTCCGCGTGTTTCAAATGTATTCACTCCTGCAACAGTAAACAACATTCTGCTAGCAACCTCAGGGGGTTACAACAAAGAGCAAGATGTGTTGCAGCTAAAAAACATAACGTTTGAAACAACAAAACTTTATTTCTTCATACCCAAACATAATGGACACATTACATGTCATGATAATTCAGAGAAGATCGTCTTGAAAGGGTACATAATGGGGAAAACGAAAGAGAGGAAGACCAAGGCGAAGATGACTGCAAGACATTGTTGATAATCTGCAAATGGATGTATCAGCAGCATGTCATCTTACTCACAACAGAGAGGCGTACAGGAGAGCTGTTAGGGAGGCAAAGTTCCACGAAAGGATATGCAAATGAATGACTGACCTAAACATTCAGCAATACAAAGCAACCATGTAAAAAGCGAATTTCATTTTGGATGCTACAGTGAGAACAACGATATGTTGGTGATACGGTTCCATATATAGGATACCATATATGGTGTTAGTTCGCGTAGGACATATGGTGTTAGTTCGTGTAGGACATATGATGTTAGTGCGCATAGGACATATGGTGTTAGTTCGTGTAGGACATATGGTGTTAGTTCGTGTAGGACATATGGTGTTAGTTCGCGTAGGATATATGGTGTTAGATCGTATATGACATATGGTGTTAGTTCGTGTATGACATATGGTGTTAGTTCGTATAGGACATATGGTGTTAGTTCGTGTAGGACATATGGTGTTAGTTCGTGTAGGACATATGGTGCTAGTTCGCATAGGACATATGGTATTAGAGCGCTTAGGACATATGGTGTTAGTTCGTGTAGGATATATGGTGTTAGTCCGCATAGGACATACGGTGTTAGTTCGTGTATGACATATGGTGTTACTTCGTATAGGACATATGGTGTTAGTTCGTGTAGGATATATGGTGTTAGAGCGCTTAGGACATATGGTGTTAGTTCGTGTAGGACATATGGTGTTAGAGCGCTTAGGACATATGGTGCTAGTTCGTATAGGGGATATGGTGTTAGTACGCATATTTCCCTTGCCTAGTTGGCATGTTAGAGAGTGATGCGTTCGCACTTTTACATCTGCCTCATTTTCCTTCCCAAGCTCCCAGAAGAGAGCCAGGTACCCGTTCGTACAGATAGGTGAGTGAGGCTCCTCGGAGCTGGATTCAAACCGGTGACCTGGACACTTAACAAAACAGCTGAGAAACACATAAATGCCTTTGAATGTAAATGCTACAGAAGAGTTCTTCAAATATCATGGACACAAAAAAGAACAAATATATTCATACTACAAGAACTTAATATTGAAGAAGGCTGTCTAGTAAAGAGGATTAAACAGAGAAAACTTAAATATTTTGGACACATTAAACGTCATGATAATCTAGAGAAGACCGTGTTGGAAGGATACATAATGAGAAAAAGAAAGAGATGACGACCAAGGCGATGATGGCTGCGAGACATCGTTGATAATCTGCAGATGGATGCATCTGCAGCAGTGCATCTTGCTTACAACCGAGAGGCCTACAGGAGAGCTGTTAGGGAGGCAAAGTTCGGCAAAGGGACTTGCAAATGTGTTTCTCAGCTGTTTTGTTGAGTATCCAGGTCTCACAGGCATATGTTGCCATGGGAAAGATGCATGCCCTTAAAAATCTTATTTTTGTAATTCTGTCTGTTTCTCTCCACAGATTCTTTTGTTGTTTTATTTCTGAAGAGCATGTCCTTCTTTTAATTTCCCTCATTGTATCTCCATTATTAGTTAGTTTTGATCCAAGATATTCAAAACTCTCCACTTCTTCCAATTTTTCCCCATTGATCCATATTTCAGCTGCCGTATTTGTTTTGTCAGCTGTCATCAATTTAGTTTTCTTCGCATTAAGATAGAGGTTTTGCTCTTCACTATTCTTACGGACTGACATAATAGGTTTTTCCATTCCTTTTTTGTGCTGTGGACAGTAATACTGTGTCATCAGCATATCTAATCTCTGGTATTTCATAACCTCCAATTTTTATGGCATCGTAATATTCTTTGTCTACATCTTCTCTGACATTCCTCATTATTAAAGAACACTTAGCTTGAAGAAATACAGACACAACACACTTTAGACCAGTGTTCCCCAACAAAGGGCGTACGTCCCACATGGGGGAGGGGTGGGGGTGGGGCCGCGTTAGAATATCTATTATATTTTTTCAGAACTTGGTTGGCTATTAAGCTGCTGAGGGGGGTGGGGCGATGAAAACTTTGAGGTGTTAAGATGGGGCATGATCCCAAAAGCTTTGAGAAATACTGGTTTAGACATTCGAGGAAAAAAAGACATACAAGGAAAAAAAATAGTAAAAGAATGACTTTGAATCGAACCCACGCACCCCAAAAGGAGCGGCAGATTGGTTGTGTAAGGGCACTGCACCATCAGTTCTGCCACGAAGCAGTTGCCAGCTGTGCTAACTGTATCTCAAGATTGGCGAATGAAACTGGTCAAGAGCCCAAGACCAGCGAGAGAGGAAGTGCAGCTGGTGTATGCTCTAGGGGCCATATTTTAAAGAAGAGCTTCCAGTGCATGAAAACAGAAGGGGGTAAAGAACCTGAAAGTGTTTTCCACCGCCATACAAAAATCATCCCAGAGGCCCTGCATAAATCTATATTACATCTAAAATCATGTCAGAGGCCCTGCATAAACCTATATGACATCTAAAATCATGTCATAGACCTTGTATAAACCTATATTACATCCAAAATCATCCCAGAGCCCCTGCATAAATCTATATTACATCCATAATTCATCCCAGAGGCCCTGCATAAACCTATATGACATTTAAAATCATGTTAGAGGCCCTGCATAAACCTATATGACATCTAAAATCATCCCAGAGGCCCTGCATAAACCTATATTACATCTAAAATCATGTCAGAGGCCCTGCATAAACCTATATTACATCTAAAATCATGTCAGAGGCCCTGAATAAACCTATATTACATCCATAATTAATCCCAGAGGCTTTGCAAAAACCTATATTACATCCAAAATGAAAACAGGCATCTGTGAAACTCAGTCTTCAACTGGGTGTACTCCACAAATAGCGGAACCTACGGAGAAGCTCTCATAGATGAAGACTTTGGGTATGAAAACCAGCCGGAAATGGTGTCTTATGTTGTTAAATTCTCTCCTTGGATCCAGATGCGCACGAGTCTCTCAGCTGCGTTATCTCTCTTTCTCTATCTGAACCTTAAGTGCCCAGGGCACATGGGGCTTCCGCAAGGGTTTTCCACAAATGCCTGTCCTTCGCCTTTTTTTCTGTTCTTGCCCAGATGAGCCCTCTATTGCTCAACATCCTTTCTGTTGTTCTTCTCCATGTCTCTTTTGGTCTACCCTTACTTCTGTTCCCCTGTGGTGTCCATCTTAGTGCTATTTTTGGTAGTGAGTTGTCAGTCATTCGGAGCACATGTCCCAGCTGCGTTATATCTGTATATTATAGATATGTTATAGATATAGATGTACAAACAGAATGTCTCTGAGTTATGTTTGCACAATAGAAATGTAGATGTATGCTTTGATCGTTTCTTCATTTTTATATTGATTTCAAGATATTTAGTTGACGATCTGATGTTAGAAACAATCATGGATTCGTCAAGCTTTCTTCTGTGAATTATCGTCAGGGTATTTTGTGGTGTTGTCTGTCAACTTACTCGTTGTTCCATTTACTTTTATGTTGTTCTACACTCTGCCAGATTATCTTCTTCTTCTTCTTCGTTTGGTTCTACCACTAAGACCGCCCTGTGATCCTACTGAATTTACCGCTGTGGTTTTCTAAAGATCCCGTGGTCCCCCGTGTGGCCCCCAAAGGACCATACGAGGTCCCCGAGAGAACCACAGGAGGTTCCGAGTATCGCACGGCTTGAGCCTGTATTCTTGGTGGGTCTCAGAAGCGGGATTGCGTGACACCGTGGTTTTCGTTGCACCAGTTTGGTCTAGAGTTGGACAGGAAAACCTCGACGTGTTTTGGATGTGAGTATATAGACAGACCGCGTGAAAGAGGACATTGCTAAGCGAGGCCAAATTAACAGGCATAAAATCCTTTGATGAGGTTGAAAGACTCGCCGAAGAAAAATTGGCGAACTACTTTGCGAGCCCTATGTGACGTTTAACGGCACGGGTAAGGATATAAGATATAAAATAAGATATCCCCGCTGGGTGAGAGGTGATAGCCCATCCGGGCTAGAGTTGGACTTTCTCACAGGAAAACCTCGACGTGTTTTGAGATATCCGTGTACCACTTCCGGGTGAGAGGTAGTTGCCTCTCCATTTCGGCGTTGGACTTTCTCACAGGAAAACCTCAGAGCGTTTAGGATACGCATACACCCACCGGGTGAGAGGAGGTTGCCTATCTAGACTGCACTGGTCCAGTGTCTCCGACTTCAGCATTTTGTGGTCGTGGCTGCTACCCTTCCTAGTTGTGACCAGGACGGAGCTTTTGTCCAGGATGACGAATCCTCGCCACTAGTGACTTCCATCCCTGGGTTGAGCCGGTTTAGGTATGTTATCCCAGTATGGTCGTGTTTAGGACATGACCGACCTCTAGAGCAGAGGTACTGTGACATGCGTAGCCATCAAGTTTCACCCCTGGTGTAAGCCGGTTTAGGCATATTTCACTAGTATGGGTGTATTTCGGACGTAGCCGACCTCTAGAGCAGAGGCGCTGTGGTATGGGTAGCTCTCGTCGCGATACTACTGGACATACCAATTAAGTTTCTCTTTATCCTTTCCATCACCTTTTTACATCGGCGCCACACAGCAACCCTGATTGCTTTTCCGCATTTTCTTCCTTGGCTGGGAGGAGCTTCACTCCACGCGCCGCATCCGAAGAATCTCGTCAGCAGTGTCTTGGACAGTTCAGGCATTTCGCCCGATATGAGTGCACTTAGGACGTGGCCGACCCCCAGACCAGAGGTGCCGTGATTTGAATACTGTTTACTTCGCTTATTTTTTTCTTTCACCTTTTCCACCGTGGTGCCGCACGGCAACCCCATTTGCTCCTTTCTTCATTGCCCGGGAGGAGCCCACTCCACGCACGGCAGCTGAAGAATCTCGTCAGCAGCGGTAGATGAGCTACCAAACATGACTCTCATCTACCCGAAGGGTCTGGTTTTCAGGCGCCAGATATTCGCCTTCGCACCTTCTCCTGTCAGTTTAAACAGTTCTGCCACGGGAAGGCCAGGAGCTGGACTTGACGACTGTCAGAGGCTATTTGAGACGCACGCCGTTGGAGTGGAGAGCGTATCTTCCACCCCCCTCCCCTCCGGCAATAACAGTCCTTGGAACCTGCCAGATTAGAACTTGTTTCATGTACACGTAGACTGTTTCACACTCTGCCAGATCACACATTGTTTCATATACTCGTATATTCTTATACCATGAATCACAAGATCAAGATCTGGAGGGTGCGTGCTTACCCCAAGATAAGTGCAGACAAAAAAAAAAACACCCATTGCACCAAGAGCTCCTCAGAGAAAAGAGTTACAGGCTAAAGACGGGGTAAATCATGGATGGGTCGTGAAGAAGATGTAATCAAGCAGGTCTGTGAGCCAAACAACATCAATCCCGGCGAGGAATGGGTGCACAGGTGCCCCTAGCGTTCAGAGGCATCTTCTCTTGCATCGTCACGCTTGACAAGAGAATCAGGGAGCAGAATCCACTTGCTGTGAATGCTGATGTCAACGCCTTCATCCGTGAAAACTCCAGTGAGGCAGATGTTGCGATTTACACAGATGGGTCCGTTGTACGACATCAAAGGAGTGCATGGGCATTCACAGCACTTTCAGCTGTCTGAACAATCCAGGAAGCCAGCGGGGCCATCGCTATGACCACAAGCAATATGAGATGGAGGTGATGGCGGTAACGAAAGCATTCGTCTGGCTGGAATCACAAGACTTCACCGTGTCTGCATACTAAGTGATTCAATGATTATGATCCGGAAGGTCGAGGCAGGTTCTGTACACAGGCAGTGGCTCGAGTCATTGCAGAAGTCAGCGATTCGCAGAGTCACCTTTATCTATGTTCCTGGTCACGTGGGCATCTAGGGAAATGAGAGAGCTGATATGCTGGCTGGCTCTGTCATCACTGTAGATGGACAGCCATTGGATCGAGCTGATATTGTTAACGTGCTCAGAGTGGAGGACTTGGAGGGCAGTGAATCTGCATCGCTGCTTAGACTGAAAGAGCTGGGAATACAGATTGGCACGGCCAGGAACGAGAGACATATGTGGCATGCCAGATACTTTGTCAACCAACACAGGACATGCACTACCAGCCGCAGGACGCTTGATGGATATGTTGATGTGGGGGAATCTGAGCAGCTCTAGATATGTCCGGACTGCAGTGATGATGACCCAGATCATAAACCATAAACACTTTGCTAGACCATACATTGTTTTATCTACACGTAGATTGCTCCACATTCTGCCAGATCATTTTTATCTACACGTAGATTGTTCCACATTCTGCCAGATCACACATTGTTTCATCTACACGTAGATTATTCACGCTCTACCAGATTATTCAATCCATCATCTACTCGTAGGTCATTTTTAAAATTCTTTCTTTGATACACGTTATCACTCAAAACAACGAAGACAATATGTATATATGTATGTATGTATGTATGTATGTATGTATGTATGTATGTGTGTGTGTGTTTGTTTGTTTGTTTGTTTTGTAGAGTATCACGCCGAAACGCCTGGAGAAATCTCAACCAAACTTGGCACACATATGACTTACAATCTGAACAGTGCACTGTGGGGGGGGGGGGTGTTAGATCATCCCTAGAATTCCCTTATGACCCCTAGGGGTCGGGGTGACGTGTAAAAAATAATCGAAAATGAACGATGTTAGTGTCGAATCCATAGTTTTAGGGGTCGTTGAGATGAATATTGACACTCCCGCTGCCGTTTAAGTCCAATCTCAGCTTCCATCGGCATGGGGGAGGGGGGGGGGTTTGCATGAGATGGGGTGACATGTAAAAATAATCGAAAACCACCAATATTAGTGTCGAATCCATAGTTTTAAGTGTTGTTGAGACGAATAGTGACGCTCCCGAAAGCCGTTTAAGTCCAAGTTCATTTGGGGTATCCTCGGGATGATCTAACCCCCACGGTGCACTGTCCACATTGTAAGTCATATGTTTGCCAAGTTTGGTTGAAATTGCTCCAGGCGTTCCAGCGTGATGCTCTAACATACATACATACGCACATTCATATGTGTATATATATATATATATATATATATATATATATATATATATAAAAGAAGATCTGTGTCCTTTAGGCTTTACGTTTCTTAATTAAAATTTTGAAAGAAAAAAAATGACAATAAATTATTTAAATTTAAATTTATTTTAGATGAAAAAAAGGGAAATGTTGATGTGTGAGCAGTAGCTGTGTTAGTACAGTCTTATTACTACAGAGAGCAAGAAACTCCGCTGAATTGGAGCGCTATCTTCATCTCTCTGCGTATGTAATAGAACTAACACAGATACTGCTCCATGTGTTAATATGAACGCTTTTCTATGTGTTTTTCCACGGTAAACTTAAACTACCGATACAATAACACAGCCTCTGTAAAAACACATATCTGGCTCCAGGACATAAAAACATTCATAAGGACACATCAAACATGTCTTCGTCCTCAGTTAAGAGCAGCATCACATAGAGACCCGGCCACCCCCCAGTAACACTTCATGTGTCAGTCCGAACGGTGTAGCTTTCATTTTAGTTTGTGCAGAAAAAAACCTCTTCTTCTTCTTCTTCTGCTCATAGTGAAACCAGTACCCATACACGTACAAGTGTATCATGTGCCAAATACTCAGATCCATTAAAAACAGGTGGAAAATAAGATACAATGAGTATTCATGATTAAATCTGTATGATTTTGTTCTTCATATGATTACACCGTCAAGCAATTAAGACTCGACTAAGTGTGGAAACTAACTTTTGCAATTTCTTTAGAAATTGAGCAATCGTTTGTCAACTTTGGCCTCAAAGAAACGGCTGCTTGTGCTGTTTATATTATAATATACAAAAAATTCATTACTACACGCCAGATAGTTGCTCCTCTAAGGAATTTCATGAAAATGGAACTTTGGTTAGAATAGTTTTATCCGCATGTGCGGGAGATCTCAATTATCTCAATGAAATGAATGTGTCTGTGTGTGTTAGAGCATCACGCTGGAACTCCTGGAACAATTTCAGCCAAACTTGGCACACATATGACTTGCAATCTGGACAGTGCACAGTGGGGATTAGATCATCCCTAGGACACACTATGACCCCTAGGGATTGGGGTGAGATGTAACAATACTCTAAACTGAACAATATTAGTGTCGAATCCATAGTTTTCGGGATCGCTGAGATGAATAGTGACATTCCCGATGCCGTTTAAGTCCAATCTCAGCTCCCATCGGCATGGGGGGAGGGGGGTGGGGTGGGGGGGGGGGTTTGCATGGGATGGGGTGACATGTAAAAATAATCGAAAACTATCAATATTAGTGTCGAATCCATAGTGCTCGGGTCCCTACACTGATTGGTGACAGTTCATGATGATAATTAAGCCCGCTTTTAGTCGAATAGAAGGAATAGAACTCTGTAGAACCGTCTAGACTCTGTATAACCTTCTAGAAGGTGGTATAAATGAATAGAACATCTTAAAATCTTCTAGAATAGTGTGAAACTGAACAGACCTCTGTAGACCCTTCTAGAAGGCTGTAGAAATGAATAGACCGTTGTAGAACCATCTAGAAGGTTGTGGAAATGAATAGAGCTTTGTTGATTGGATAAATAAATACCCGGGCAATGCCGGGTAATCAGCTAGTCAAAATATAAATCTTACGAACGAAATAAAAAATAACTGATTTTTTTAAAAGAAGAAGACATATACCACGATATAGCAACAAATGCAGAAATAATTAAACAAATCAATCTTAGGGGGCAAAATGTCAGAAATGTATTGGAAATTTGACGAGAAAGAACATAATTAAATTAATTATTTATACTGGCAACAAACGGCAGGAAAAAAAACACAATGCAACCAGAAACCCCATATCCAAAATTTATTTGCAAGTAAACATTTTACTTCAATCAAAGTTTTGTTTTAATGAGAAAGAAACATAAGTTAAATATATATGTAAACGATTCAAATTACTGTACATCAGAAAAATGAGAAATTTTTGGAGGTAGACCAATATGTGTTTCCAGGAAAAGCAAGATATTGTCTAAAATTATTGCTGTTTGATTATAAGCTGATGATGGTTTTAATTTATTTTACTTTTCATGCAAATTTAAGATTTCTTGAGCTATCCATGAGAGAAAATGGCGATTGGCAAATAACCACAATAGATGATATCTGCGTAATTTAAAACCGTCCCTTTAGACCAAAAGTGCCAACAAAATATATTAGGTGTCCGTGCCGATAGACATTGCCAGTGAAGATTCTTTTGTACGGGTGCTGCCAGTTGTAATCAGAGCAGCCATTTTTCTTCTCGTGGTGCATTCTGGGCAGTAGTTTCTGACATAAAGACTGAAAGTTGAGAGATTTCTGATATAAAGAATGAAAAGATGAAGGGTATGATCATTGAGTACAATTTTTTCAGCCTTTGAAAATGTGAAATGTGGTTATTTCGTTTTCTCTCCCTCTCTCTCTCTCCCTCTCTGTCAGATTCTCAGACTTCTGTCTTCTCTCTTACGCAGAAATATTTTTCCTTGTGATAGTTTTCTCCTTTATGCAGTGCCACATTTAGACTTGTTGAGATCATAAGCTGAAGTATCGGATTTAGACTTGGTGAAGCACTTACACTGCGTGCCAGATTTAGACTTGGTGAAGCTCTTAAACTGAGTGCCAGATTTAGACTTGGTGAAGCACTTAAACTGAGTGCCAGATTTAGACTAGGTGAAGCACTTAAACTGAGTGTAAGATTTAGACTTGATGAAGCACTTAAACTGAGTGCTAGATTTAGACTTGGTGAAGTCCTTAAACTGAGTGCCAGATTTAGATTTGGTAAAGTCCTTAAACTGAATACCAGATTTAGACTTGGTGAAGCACTTAAACTGAGTGTAAGATTTAGACTTGGTGAAGCACTTAAACTGAGTGTAAGATTTAGACTAGGTGAAGGCTTTAAACTGAGTGCCAGATTTAGACTTGGTGAAGGCTTTAAACTGAGTGCTGGATTTAGACTTGGTGAAGCCCTAAGCTGCAGTACCGAATTTAGACTTGGTGAAGCCCTAAGCTGCAGTGCTGATTTAGACTTGGTGAAGGAAGACTACGCTAAATGAGGCTTGGAGCCCCTTTGTTAGAAACTTACACTAGAACACACATGAAAACTTAAACTATAGCTTGTTTTGCTAAACCCTAAATACGGCACTGCCTTTATGACGGTGCAAGCTGTTGCTATGTTAGTCAAAGATAACAACTTGAGAGGTTGTTTAGGAAAGATGTGGCCAAAGATCATGACGTTTTTTCTTCATAGTCGTTCGCTCAGACATCGACACCAATCTCTCTCACAAATGCGACAGTTCGTCTCAGGTTTTCAGCACCACCGTAGAGTTTATCTTCTAAGGGGCTGGGGTCTGGTCTGGTCTGGTCCACTGCCTTAGTGAACTGAGTAGCTGGCAACACTGGAGGACGTGGTGTGATGTCTGTTGCTATGTACTGCAGGCACATAGTAGGTCTGTTGGGCCAATTTTCAGCTTCTGGTGTAGATGACGTCTCAGCCTGCAATGTCCTGTTCTCGCCTGGAAGATTATCACTTGGCCGTTTCTTGAGAGTATTCGTCATCTGGTTTTGTTGTGAGGCGTTGTTTTGTCCATTTGTCTTTATATATGGCTTTTAGCCTGTTTATTTTTGTTGATATATTCATTTGTTGTGTTTCTATCAAGCTTTTGCATCCTTTCTCCCTCTAATGCCAGTCTGTTTGCCTCTTCATTACGTGTGGGCAGGTAACCGCTGTATGACTGTTTTACTGAATATTGAGCTTGGTAGGCGGCCCAGTTAGCTGAGTGGTTAGGCGCTCGGTTTACTAATCTGGTGGTACCTAGTTCAGTCCCAGCAGTGAGATTTTTTTTTTCTAGTACGCACCAAAAAGGTCCCAGTGTTCACCCAGCCTCTAAGATTTAGTAATACACAATAATTAGTGTATGAGTATATAAGTATATACGGAGCCACTGCAGTAAAGCTGTGATACCAAAATGTATAAACTAGGGGAAAAAAAGTAGGAACAGCTTTATTACTTAACGATTACAAAGTTGTGACGTTTCGGCGTGAGCCTTAATCATACAAAAACATACAGGACGAAGAAATAGAGAGAAAAGAACAATATAACTTCACATGTATGCTATGTTAAAAAAAAAGAATCAAATAAAATGAATATAGCACTAAGCTGTAACTTGTAAGAAGCTGTGTCTTGTTCGACGCTGTGTGTCAGAAATGCGCATATTGGAGTGTAGAGAGTATTTAAATGGAGACTTGGGATGTGTGACAGGTGGGTCGCAACTGAGGGTGGTGGGTGGGGAAACCTTGGAGGGGAGAGAGAGTGATACAGTGGTAATCTAGGTGGAAAAAGGTGAAATATGTGATTACAGTTGGGGTAGAGGGGTTGCAATGTGATGCTGTGAAGAGAACCCGAGCTACGTGTAACAAGTGAGAAGGGAGTGGAACTTGGTGGGAAGGGATTGTGACTGTGGAGGAGGAGAATGTTAGGTGTAGCTGAATAACGAGTTCAAACCATATGGTTTCAGAGTCCCATATTCCTGAATGTAGCGGTTCTCAAACGCTAGGCGGCTTGTATCATCTGCTTGACACTGTTTGATGGCTGTTACCAGAAAGTCAGATTTGACTCTGTGGTTGGGGCCACTAAAATGATTCAGGACTGGTTTCGAAGCATGCTGGGTGATATCGTAGAGATGGTTTTGCATGCGGTCGCCTAATCTGAGGCCAGTTTCACCAATGTAAGTTATTTTGCATCTTTTGCATACAATGACATATATCACATTGCGGGACTCGCATGTTAATCCCTCATGGAGAGTGAGTATAGCCTCTAAGATTAGGTACCAGAGAATTCTGGGAAGGTAAAGCTGCCAGGCGTGATACTGACCACACCACACTTTCAAGTGCAGAAGGTCGTGGAAAATACGGACCTAACACCTTATTCCCCAATATGCCTTAATGGCATGGGAATGGGGATTAGGAGGAGAAGAATAGTGATAGATCATGAAGCGAGACGAAGACCAGAAGTTCAGGCATAGATAAATAAAGAATATGTATTGAAGATCATGCTAGCGAACAATGCATTTACAGATATTTAAATCGTAAAGTAGCATTATAATAGTAAGTTTATACACGTGTAGCATAAATGCTTATGGACTGGACATTAAAATTAATGGATACTAGTTATTAGCTCGCGTAGGACATATGGTGTTAGTGTACATAGGACATATGGTGTTAGTGCGCATAAGACATATGGTGTTAGTGCACATAGGACATATGGTGTTAGTGCACATAGGACATATGGTGTTAGTGCACATAGGACATATGGTGTTAGTGCGCATAAGACATATGGTGTTAGTGCGCATAAGACATATGGTGTTAGTGCGCATAAGACATATGGTGTTAGTGCGCATAGGACATATGGTGTTAGTGCGCATAGGACATATGGTGTTAGTGCGCATAGGACATATGGTGTTAGTGCGCATAAGACATATGGTGTTAGTGCGCATAGGACATATGGTGTTAGTGCGCATAGGACATATGGTGTTAGTGCGCATAGGACATATGGTGTTAGTGCGCATAGGACATATGGTGTTCGTGTGCATAAGGGATATGGTGTTAGTGCGCACAGGACATATGGTGTTAGTGCGCATAAGACATATGGTGTTAGTTGGCATAGGACATATGGCGTTAGTGCGCACAGGCGATATGATGTTCGTGTGCGTAAGGGATATGGTGTTAGTGCGCATAGGAGATATGGTGTTAGTTCGCATAGGAGATAATGGTGTTAGTGCGCATATGTCCCTGGCCTAGTTGGCATGCTAGAGAGTGATGCGGTCGCACTTTTACATCTGCCCAATTTTTCTTCCCAAGCTCCCAGAAGAGAGCCAGGTACCCATTTATACAGACAGGTGAGTGAGGCTCATCGGAGCTGGATTCAAACCGGTGATCTGGCACTTAACAAAACAGCTGAGAAACACATAAATGCCTTTGAATGTAAATGCTACAGATGAGTCCTTCAAATATCACGGACACAAAAATGAACAAATATATCCATACTACAAGAACTTAATATTGAAGAAGGCTGTCTAGTAAATAGGATTAAACAGAGAAAACTTTATTTCGGCTACATTAAACGTCATGATAATTTAGAGAAGACCGTCTTGGAAAGATACATAACGGGAAAAAGACCAAGGCGAAGATGGCTGCAAGACATCGTTGATAATCTGCAAATGGATGCATCAAAGCAGGGCATCTTTCTTACAACCGAGAGGCCTACAGGAGAGCTGTTATGGAGGCAAAGTTCCGCAAAGGGACATGCAAATGGCTGAATGATCTGACCCCTGCAGGCTAGGCTAATCAATTCTCTACTCAGAAACTCATTGTCCACAAATATGTGTGTTATTCATCAATAATTACACTCAATTCTCATGAACTTTAGCCCTTTTGTGAGAGTTCACTTGTCCGAAATCTCTCTCTCTCTCCCACTCTCTCTCTCTCTCTCTCCCTCTCTCTCTCTCTCTCCCACTCTCTCTCTCTCTCGTGTGTATGTGTTTATTTTAAAGGGTTTTATTACTTACCCACGGCCTCTGTTTACCTTGCGATGAGCGCAACTGTTTGAGCAGGACAGAACAGGTTGGTAAGCGAGCACTGAAGGTTCGTGCCTGGACAAATATTGAAAACTGTGCACGGACAGAGAAAGAGACAGGTGCGCATATAGGCAAGTTTAGTTCTTCACTTCTCTGGCAACACATGACACACTTGGGCTTGTGTTTTCATTTGCGCGATGTGTCCTTAGCTGTGCTTCACGGGCTGCTAACAGACGTCCACCAATGTCTGGTGTGCAGGGGCGCGGAGATTCCGGTTGGGCCCCTTAACCAAACACTGAACTGACTAATAAGAGGGGTTAAAACAGGACTGGCCCCCAAAGGGTACAATCCCTGCTTCCCACCTCCTATCCACGTGGGTCCTATCTGTGAAGGGATTGATAAAAGTAAGAACAATACAGCCATTTGCGTGTCCCTTGCTGAACTTTGCCTCCCTAACAGCCTTTGAATATGTGAAATGTGGTTTTCTCTCTCTCACACTCACTCTTGAGTTTTGTTGTTGTTGTTGTTGTTGTTTTGGTCAGATTCTCAGACTTCTGTCTTCTCTCTTACGTAGAAAAAATTTTCCTTGTGATAGTTTTCTCCTTTATGCAGCGCCAGATTTAGACTTATTGAGATCTTAAGCGGCAGTATCGGATTTAGACTCGGTGAAGCTCTTAAACTGAGTGCCAGATTTAGACTTGGTGAAGCCCTTAAACTGAGAGCCAGATTTAGACTTGGTGAAGCCCTTAAACTAAGTGGCAGATTTAGACTTGGTGAAGCCCTTAAACTAAGTGGCAGATTTAGACTTGATGAAGCCCTTAAACTAAGTGGCAGATTTAGACTTGGTGAAGCCCTTAAACTGAGTGCCAGATTTAGACTAGGTGAAGCCCTAAAACTGAGTGCCAGATTTAGACTTGGTGAAGTCCTTAAACTGAGTGATGGATTTAGACTTGGTGAAGCCCTTAAACTGAGTGATGGATATAGACTTGGTGAAGCCCTTAAACTAAGTGGCAGATTTAGACTTGGTGAAGCCCTTAAACTGAGTACCGAATTTAGTCTTGGTGAAGCCCTAAGCTGCAGTGCTGATTTAGACTTGGTGAAGGAAGACTATGCTAAATAAGGCTTGGAGCCCCTTTGTTAGAAACTTACACTAGAACACACATGAAAACTTAAACTATAGCTTGTTTTCTTATATCTTATATCCTTCCCGTGCCGTTAGACGTCACATAGGGCTCGCAAAGTAGTTCGCCAATTTTTCCTGTCTTCGGCGAGTCTTCGGCGAGATAGCTTGTTTTGCTAAACCCTAAATACGGCACGGCCTTTATGACGGTGCAAGCTGTTGCTATGTTAGTCAAAGATAACAATTTGAGAGGTTGTTTAGGAAAGATGTGGCCAAAGATCATGACGTTTTTTTCTTCTTAGTCGTTCGCTCAGACATCGACACCAATCTCTCTCACAAATGCGACAGTTCGTCTCAGGTTTTCAGCACCACCGTAGAGTTTATCTTCTAAGGGGCTGGGGTCTGGTCTGGTTCATTGCCTGAGTGGATTGTGTAGCTGCCAACACTGGAGGACGTGGTGTGGTGTTTGTTGCTATGTACTACAGGCACATAGTAGGTCTGTTGGGCCAATTTTCAGCTTCTGGTATAAATGACGTCTCAGCTTTCAATCTCCTGTTCTTGCCTGGAAGATTATATCACTTGGCCGTTTCTTGAGAGTATTCGTCATCTGTTTTTCTTATGAGGTGTTGTTTTGTCCCTTTGTCCTTATATATGGCTTTTAGTCTGTTTATTTTTGTTGATATATTCATTTGTTGTGTCAAGCTGTCGCATCCTTCCTCCCTCTAGTGCCAGTCTGTCTGCCTCTTCAGTTCCTTGAATGTTACTGTGGCCAGGTATCCGCTGTATGACTGTTTTACTGAATATTGCGCTTGGTAGGCGGCCTGGTTAGCTTAGTGGTTAGGCTCTCGTTCTTATTAATCCGGTGGTACCTGGTTCAGTCCCAGCAGTGGGGTTTCTTTTCTAGTACACAACAAAAAGGCCCCGGTGGTCACCCAGCCTCTAAGATTAGGTACCAGAGAAATCTGGGAAGGTAAAGCTGCCAGGCGTGATACTGACCATACCACATTTTCAAGTGCAGAAGGTCGTGGATAATACGGACCTAACACCTTATTCCCCAATATGCCTTAATGGCATGGGAATGGCGATTAGGAGGAGAAGAATAGTGATAGGTCATGAAGACAAACGAAGACCAGAAATTCAGGCATAGATAAACAAAGAATATGTACTGAAGATCATGGTAGCGAGCAGTGCATATACAGATATTTAAATCGCAAAGTAGCAATAATAGTAAGTTTATACACGTGTAGCACAAATGCTTATGAACTGGACATTAAAATTAATGGATGCTCGTTATGATTTTTGTGACACAATGCTATAAAATTTAAGGACAAGGTATAATAAAATTAATGTAAGCATATAACAATATTTTAAAGAAACATAAAATTAGCAGCTTAAAGTTCCAAGTTAATGAGATTATTAAAAAAGATAATGAACATTGTTATTCTTTGACAGAGAGTACACTGGTAAAGCTTCAGTTTTCGACTTATTCATACACAAACCATACAGGATAAGGATAAATGAGATGAAGAAAAGAGTTAAATTTACAAAGATTGATATACAAATAAGAATATATATATATATATATATATATATATATATATATATATATAAACAATCTCATCGTTCCAAATTATATACTTCAGGGATTTAAAAAGATTAATTTTAAAGGATACGAAAGTTTACATTTCATCCAAATAAAACGTATTAAGAGAGTGCATGGTCTGGGATAGAAGGATAACTTCAGGTGAAGAAAAATAAAGTGATGAAGGCACATGTGAAGTTCATAGACGTGAATATGTGAAATTCATGCCCTTACAAACGATAAGAAGCTTCAGAAATTGTAAAATGTTTTTTTTCTAAAAATGTCGTTTCATTATGTAAGAAATAATAACACGATTTTTACAATGGGGACTCGTCAAATATTGGATAATTAGATGTGCCAGTTTGGCATGAGGCTGATCCGTTGGAAACATCGTCATTATAGGTGGTAGACAAACTGGCAATACGATCACTTCATAAACATTACGGCACCACTGTGATCCAGTAAGTTTGTTAGTGCCACCAATGCAGTATGGCCAAAATAACGGCTGATAACCACAGAGTGTTACTGAAGGCGATCTGTGCTCCATTGTTTAAGGCCTCTACATCTAAAATGAAAGAACATCAAAGTACCATTACCTGTATGCTAATAAAGGTAATCAAGTAGACAAAATGCTCAATGTTGGCTTGGATTGTTTTCAATTTAAAATTATACACGAAAATATCAAAAGCTGCAAAACAGATTCTGTTTAAAAATTCGTGCTTTATGTCTTTTTTTTCTAATACTTGTGCGTCCGTGAAGTAAATTCTTCAGCATCTTAGCACTCGTCATCATCGTCTTCGTCATCATCATCTCCCTTGGGAGCAAACGCCGCGGATAAAGGCTCCCCAGTCATTCTTGTTCTTGGATTTGTTCTCTGCTTCCTTCCATTTGTAGCCCTTGTCACAGAAACACGGTCATAATTTCCCTTCTCCAAGTAGTTCTAAGTCTTCCTTGATTTTCTGTTTCCCCGAGGATTCCATGTCAGCGCCTGTCTTGTTCTGCTGGTGTCAGGTTTGTTCAGCGTGTGGCCAGTCCACCTCCATTTCCTAGACATGATTTGTAGGTTCATAGGTTCCTATCCTGCTCTTTCTCGGATCTCCTTGTTCCTGATCTTGACCTGCCATTTAATGTTTAATATTCTCCTCAAGCAGTAGTTGATGAATGTTTGTATCTTCTGTTGTACTGCCTTAGTAACCACCCAGGTCTCGAACCATATAGTAGGACAGTCTTTATATCTATGTTTAAAAAGCTAAGACTAGTTCCTGTTTTGACGTTCTTTGATAATCATATTGTGTTAGACTGGATAAATGCCGTTCTGGCTTTGTTTGTTCCAGACATAACATTCTTCTCCGTTCCCCCGGATTTATCAACTACGCTGTCTAATTATGTGAAATACTCTACTTCCTTACTTGGCACTCTCTCGATTACCAAGGGGTTAATGCTTTGGTGTTATTTTTCATTGTCTTTGTCTAGCGTTCATATAGATGCAGAGAGAACTGTGTAGTCTATGAAGATACGGAAAGAAGAACTACACTGATTTTTAGTCGATAAAGACTGCTGGTATCAGTGTGGAAATTCAGTACTTGCTGCATTTCATGCGGTTTTACTGGTTCAAAAAAATAATTAAATTAATTAAATTCAGTTATCAGGGATTGTCCTATGGATAAATATGCTTGGCGTGAGACAGTGATCAGAAATTATGCTATATATTAGAAATCAGTCATATTGGTTGTCAATACTTTCCTGGCTATTAATGATAACTTATCCATAATGACATGCACCATATCTTCTTCTTCTTCTTCTTCGTTCACTTCTACCACCAAAAACCGCACTGTGAACCTACTGAATTCACGCATGTGGTCCTCGTTAGGTCCCGTGGTCCCCTGTGTGGTTCAAAATAGACCACACGAGTTCCACGAAAGGACCACAAGGGGTTCAGAGTATCACAGTGCTTTAGCCTGTATTCTTGGTGGGTCTCGGAAGCGGGATTGCGTGACACCGTGGTTTTCATTGCACCAGTTTGGTCTAGGGTTGGACTTTCTCACCGGAAGACCTCGACGTGTTTGGAATATCAGTGCATCCCCGCTGGGTGAGAGGCGTTAGCCCACCCAGGCCAGAGTTGGACTTTCTCACCGGAAAACCTCGACGTGTTTTGAGATACCCGTGTATCACCGCCGGGTGAGAGGTGGTTGCCCATCCAGTCCAGGGTTGGACTTTCTCACCGGAAAACCTCAGCATGATTAGGATACGCAGACATCCCCGCCGGGTGAGAGGTGGTTGCCTATCTAGACTTCCCTGGTCCAGTGTCTCCGACTTCAGCATTTTGCGGTCGTGGCCGCTACCCTTCCTAGTTGTGACCAGGATGGAGCTTTTGTCCAGGAGGACGAATCCTCGCCACTAGTGATTTCTACCCCTGGGTTGAGCCGGTTTAGGCATTTCCCAGTATGGGCGTGTTTGGGACGGGACCGACCTCTAGGGAAGAGGTACTGTGACATTCATAGCCTTCAAGATTCACCCCTGGTATGAGCCGGTTTAGGCAAAATTCACCAGTATGGGTGTTTATCAGGCGTTACCGACCTCTAGAGCGGAGGTGGCATGACATGTCTAGCCATCGAGTTCCACCCCTGGTGTGCGCCGGTTTAGGCATATTTCACCAGTGTAGGTGTATTTCGGACGTAGGCGGCCTCTAGAGCAGAGGTGCCGTGGTATAGCTCTCGTAGCGATACTACTGGACATACCAGGTTAAACTTCACTTTCCACCACCTTTTCCCATCGGCGCCGCACAGCAACCTTTATTTCCGCATTTACTTCCTTAACCGGGAGGAGCTTCACTCCACTCGCGGCATTTGAAAAGTCAAGCCAGCAGTGACTTAACCTCTGGGACAAGCCGGTTCATGTATTTCACCCGATATGACTGCACTCAGGACGTGGCCGACCTCCAGACCAGAGGTGCCATGATTTGACTGTTTGCTTCGCTTTATTCTTTCAACCACCTTTTCCGCAGTGATGCTGCGCGGCAACCTCATTTGCAAATTTCTTCATTGGCCGGGAAGAGCACCGCTCCACGCACGGCAGCTGAAGATCTCGCCAACAGCGGGGCATGTCACGTACCATCGACATTTGATAGGGCAGACATTTGAAAGATGCGTCGCCGGCACAGAAGGCCATGCGATCAGCACAAAGTTATCCAGAGTCACCAGTTGGGACGCCGCGCCCCGCGAAGGGCAACGACGATTGGTTTTGAACTAATAAAAGCGCTCTTTCCACGAGGGTCGGAGCTTGGTAAGCATGTATTAGCTCTAGAATTGCCACAGTTATCCAAGTAGGATCGTGTCATCTAAGGAACCTCGACTGATTTAATGAGCCATTCGCGGTTTCACCGTGAGACAGTGTGAACTTAGACATGCATGGCTTAATCTTTGAGACAAGCATATGACTACTGGCAGGATCAACCAGATAGCTTTCTTCACCGAACCTTTGTCGGATATCTGCCGACAGACCGACGCGGGGCAAGGGAGACAGCGCTCTGCTCAGAGCGGATCCCTTTCGACCCCGGCGGCGTTTCATTTCCTTTAACCGGCGGGGGCGGCTCTCTCTGCTCTAACGAGCGGAGAAGAAAGCCTGGCCACCCACATACAACACACGTTACATACTGCAGACCCGATACTCTTTGCGAGAGATGGGCCAATTTCGAGACCATCGGTCGACAAAACCGTACTACATCGTTATCACGAACCTGGCTGGCTAGCCGTTTACATGCTTCGCTCGACGGACAAACCACTTGCTTCTGCATCGAAACACCTTAACTCTCGCCGTCCGGGAAGGGAGCGAAAGCCTGTCTCCCCACGCACGGAACTCGAGAGCGCTTTTTCGCCAAAAGAACACATGCACCATATGTAGAGAAGTGTTGGTGTACACACGATTTATCACAACAGTTCCAAAAAGTCTTGAAGACATTTAATGCTTATCATTTTAGCTTTTCTTGTCGATGTTCTCTTTAGGGTCTCTTGAGATCGGCCTATTTTTCCTTTTCCCCAGATCTCTCTCTCTCTCTCTCTCTCTCTCTCTCTCTCTCTCTCTCTGAACCGAAGTCCCCAAGGCACATGGGGCTTCCGCAAAAGTTTTCCACAAACGCCTGTCCTTTGCCTCCTTTCCGCTTTTGCTCAAGTGATCCCTCTATTGCTCAACATCCTTTCTGTTGTTCTTCTCCACGTCTCCTTTAGTCTACCCTTACTTCTGTTCTCCTGTGGTGTCCATCTTAGTGATGTTTTTGGTAGTGAGTTGTCAGTCATCCGGAGCATATGTCCCAACCACCGCCAGCGTCTTTCCTCAATAATGCTTCATCTGCATTTCTGCCAACAAGATGTTATTTCTTACGGTGTTTGGCCAAAATATTCTTCTAATTCTTCGTAAACATTTAGTCTGGAAAAAATTCAACTTGTTTTCTATGGTTTTTGTGATTTTCAAGTATTCAGTTCCATAGAGTAGTACACTTAGAACATTACTCTTAAATATCCTGATTTTCATCTTCATGCTCAGTTTTTTAGATTTCCATATAGTCTGCAGCATTGCAAAAGCCTGGTTTGCTCTAGTAAGTCTGCTGTTGATGTCCTCTGTGCTGTCTCCATTTTCTACAACTCTGTTGCCAAGATATACAAATTCGTTGACCTCCTCCACTAACTTGTTACCTACCTTGAGTACGTTTCTGTTGTTCACATTTTGCTTCATTAACTTTGTCTTTCCTACGTTGATCTTTATTCCCATGTTGTTTGCATTCTGAGTTAGCTTGTTTATTTTATCTTGCATATCTTTGTGGCTGCTTGACAGTAGACAAATGTCGTCCGCAAAGTCAAGGTCCTACAGCACTGTGTCGAGGGTCCATTGCAATCTTCTGCGTTTATCTGATGTTGCCTCCTTCATTAACCAGTCATTTCCGCAGATGTTTCCCATTTAATGGTTTGCTCTGTGATTCTCTGATTGCTTCTTCTCACCACGTGACCGTTTCTTTTCATCACGTGACCCACATATACTTATCTTCTGTTCCTGATCACTGCTGAGATTGACTGCTGCATACTCATTTCTCTTATCTCAGATTTAGTAATGAATTCATCTCACTGCATACTGAGTATTTTCCTTAAAAACATTTGTTTTCGAATGAAATCTCTATCTAATCTCCTGCTAACTCCATTACAAAAGCTGCATGCAAGGACAGTAAAGAACACAGCATGTAAGCTTTAAACAGCTTCTCGTTTTTTCTTTCTGTATTAAATTACTTAGTATTGATTTTCACAGAACTCCCATAAAGAAAAAGGATGTACACAGAACATACAAAACAAAGCAGGCAAATTAAGCTACAAATAAATTTAATTTTGAAGTTTCTTAGTTTCCAATTATATGGAAATGAAAGTAGTTTTAAAACAAAACATTAGTATCACTTACTGCATTCAAGAGTATTCAACCTTGTTTTCTCGACATTGGCAAACTTCGTCATCTGTTGAAGGGACAGTATATAAACTGTGTTGAGTATCGCAAAGTGTGTACAGTAGCTCTGTTCACATTAACAATAAGCGAAAAATGTAATTAAATTCTCGAAATGTGATAGCGATGGCGGCGTGGTCGTTCGCTTTGAACACTGGTTAACCATTCAGGAGATACAGGTTCGAATCAGAATAGGGTCCTGGGGGTTTTTTTTCTCTTTCCTCTCTCGGAGGGGACAGAATATTAAAAACCCTAGGCCTTAACGTATCGTGGCGATGGCTCTTTTTAAGAGGCCATTAATCCCTCAATCTCAAAGTATCTTTCTTCCCTCCCACAACACCACCAAAGCAGACGCTGGAAAAATGGTATACAAGTTGTAATTGACAGGATACTGTGGTAGTGACTGTGGTAAAACTGGATGTATATGGTACACATATACAGAGAGAGAGACAGACAGACAGACAGGCAGGCATCAGGCAGGCAGGCAGATAGATAGATAGATAGATAGATAGATAGATAGATAGATAGATAGATAGATAGATAGATAGATAGATAGATAGATAGATAGATAGATAGATAGATAGATAGATAGATAGATAGATAGATAGATAGATACTAACAGTCAACGTTAAAATGTATACCAGCTCCGTGAATTAAGAAAAAAATCAAACGATAAATATTTGACTGAGGCCAATTTGTATGCCTCTGTGGCACAGAGACCGGGAGCCTTTCAAGTCAGCACATCAAGCATGCCAATGGAAACCGAGGTTGTGTCGGCGGCGATGGAATGGCTGGCTGCTCATGATGTGGTTAATGGCGTCATTGTGACGGAGTCATGGTGTATGTTTCGTAAGATTGAGGAGCTACTGCTTCGAAAAGAATGAGTTCATCTGTTATGCCAGTCAGTTATGAGAAGTCTAACGTGGCCTTACTGTTAAGGGCATGCGGGAGTACATGGCAATGATATAGGAAATAGGCTGGGCAGGCTAAAATAAATGGCAGACTGACAATGGACAAGTGGGGACACTGCTAAAGCTGTACTGGACAGACTGTGTGAAAATGAAGAGCGGGAATGGAAGAACAATGTAGATCTGAAGAGATTGCTGGAATCAGGACAAATTAAAGGTGCTGGCAGGAAATCTGAACTGTGTGGCAGAAAACGCATCGCAAATAACCAACATTTGACAGGAACTATTAGCAAACATACTCTTGGATGGATGTTGCATCATAGCATACATGGGTTTGTCCGAATGCAGTGAAACTGGAGTCTGAATTTTGAATTTGTATGCCAAAATTGTCCTTCATTTGTCAACATTCTGGAACATGATGTGGTCAGCATCACATCCGCTCGCCTTGATGTGGTTGAAAAAAAAACAAAACTCTACGAATGTTCCCAATGTTAAAGCTGTTCCGGCCAGTGCCCCTCTCAATATAGCAGAATCATAGACTACCATCATGAGAGGGGATTGTACTAATCACTCGGGCGCCATAAAATCAAGCGAGAAGAGTCTAAGCCAAACATTCTCTTGATAAAGTCTGTCATTCTTTACATACTGCACCTCATTAAGATAGCATATTAGGAACCTATCTCACCCCATCTCAACCACGAAGAATACAGATCTCGAACACACAGAGCCATGCGAATAACTAAACCCCTTTTTTTAAAAAAAATTAGTTAACCCTATAAATCTCTCTAGAGTTTCTGACAGCTGTTTCATCCGAACACGATAGCTTAACAATATCCAGCCAGCACACGTACATACAGAGTTATCTCTCGTCTTACCTCATCCTTCTTCACGCCACAAGCATCTAACTTCACCATGCAAGAGGCGAAAGCGTTAAGATCCCTGTTGAAAGAAATGAAGGTAACTTAACCGAAGTTGATAATTAGAAGAAACAGGATATGCATCTGTGTATGGGTGAAACGGGATATATTACCACATAGTAGATAACCTTAATAGAAAAAAGCACTTAGCTGTGACTAGCAAGAAGCTGTGCCTGGTGTGAAGTTTTACTGTAATATGTAAATGAAGACTTGTGAGGCGTGATACTGACTAGTTGGTAGTAAAGAAGGGATAGGAAAAGGAGAAAGGAAAAAAAGGGGGGGGGGGGAAGGTTGTCAACTCGAGAAACAAATTAATGCAGCTGGGCTAGAGGGTTTGTAATAGAGTGCAATGGAGATCCAAGAATATTAGTTGCAGGCAGGGACAAGAGTTGATGAGAACTTAGTACTTAGTAAGGAGGGAATGTGACTGTGAAGAAGGGAAAGGTTAAGCATAACTGAATTTCGAGTTCAACTCGCGTGGGTCCAGTTTCCCATATTTCTGTATGTAGCGGTTCTCGAGCGCTGTGAGGATTATGTTATAATAGTGACATTGTTTAATCTGTTATTTTTTTTTCTATTCTTATTTGTTATACAAGTAAATCATTCGTGTGAATTTATATTTTCTATTTTTTTTTTACTTCTTTGTACTGCATATTTTTGTATAATTAAGGTGCAAACTGAAACGTTACAACTCGTTAAATAATAACACTGTTCGTACGTTTGATTTAAATAACCTTAAATTTTGTTATCACAGCTTTACTGCAGTGGCTTTGTGTATATTTAATTATATATATATACATATACGCAAAAACTATTCGTGTCTTACTGGATCAGTATATATTTATTTTTCTATTTATATTTATATTCATCTCCTCTGTTTTTTTCCCCACTGAGTTTTCCCAGTGATGTTTGGTTCTCTAATGGCTGCTGTCTCGTAACATCTCCAGGGAATTTTGACTGACATTTCTCTGTGGGTGTAAATAGTTATTTGATGTTGCCAAACTGCTCTGCGGGGACATTTTATATGTTTATCTGACCACCTGGGATGGGAAAATATGGGCACTAACACCACATATATCATAAGCCTCAGTAGCATGGGAGATTTCTCCTTCTCTCTCCCCCCCCCCCCTTTCCATTTTACTACAACTATTTTACTATATCGTGCATGAAGAAATATGGCGGGTCACGGGAGATCAGGCTTTTACTAACTTGAGGAGTATTCTCGTGTGAATATTCGTTTGGTACACGGGCCCTATGTTGTCTGTTATGGCTAGGTGTCTTAGAGTATCCTGGAGATAGGATAAGTGTCTTAGAGTATCTTGGAGATAGGCTATGTGTCTGAGTATCCTGGAGATAGGATACGTGTCTAGAGTATCCTGGAGATAGGATAAGTGTCTTAGAGTATCTTGGAGATAGGCTATGTGTCTTAGAGTATCCTGGAGATAAGATACGTGTCTAGAGTATCCTGGAGATAAGATAGTGTCTAGAGTATCCTGGAGATAAGATACGTGTCTAGAGTATCCTGGATATAAGATACGTGTCTAGAGTATCCTGGATATAAGATACGTGTCAAGAGTATTCTGGAGATAGCTGACACAGCCGTGGAGTCCTCAGATCTGTGTCACAGGACAGCCATACTCTCCCATGAGGAAGTTTAGAAGTTAGAACCGGAAGTGGTCATAAGAAATTGTGTAGCTGTTAGACAGGGTATCTCTATGAGGAAAACTTGACGCCAGTGACCAGCAAGGAAAAAATATATATAAAGATATAAAGCTATAAAGCTGGAGAAACCCTGAGACAGGGACGCAGTCAGTCAAGCAGTCAGCCCATAGCGTAGGATCTCTAGATGTTTTGTGTCTTAGTCTAGCTGTGGGCAGCAGTGGGCCTCTAGCTGGCTAATTTTTTTAGGAATTGTTCGAACTCTTGTTCCAAAGTGTGCTCCCCCTTCCCATCCCTCCACGGCGAGCCTTTTTTTTTAATGTGTTACATTCGACTCTAAGTGAATTTGTGAAGCGCTCAGTTTCGTTTTGGTTGCGGCCGACCAGAGTTAGGCTGACCGCTTCACGGGCCGGGTATATAAGGGTGCGTGTGTTGTAAATCGGGTCAGTTAGTTAAGACAAAGATTGTGGCCGGGGGTTGTGATGTCCTGTCCTGGTATGTATCCGTAGCCATTATTCGTGATGGCGTTTTGATGTAAGTCTACCCCGTGCCAATCCTTAGTGGTGCCAGGTGTCGTCTGATACGGTATATCCACGTTCGTCAGTTGTGGAGTCATGTGGATGTGGTAAATGTGGTAAGTGTTGGATTTCTCTTTGGATGTGTTCTGTGGAATGTAACGTGAAATGTATTCATCACGACTAAACGTGTAAGAGTAAGAGTAATATGTTGTGATATCTGTAAGAATTACTAATGTGTCGATGGTTAGTGATGAATTAATGATTCATGTTTGTAATATATATATATATATATATATATATATATATATATATATATATACACACATACGAGGGTCATACCGAAAGTCCTGAGCAAAAGGTTTTTTTTTAATCAGAATTTATAGATAGAGAAAATATAAATGTATCACCTTAATCTGCATCCTTTTCTTCACTTTTCAACATGATCTCAATTTCTCTGCACACATTTTTCCCATCCCTCTGCAAGTTTGAAAATACTCTCCCGGTAGAATTCCGTTCCAGCTGACCGACGGCACAGACGCACTGCTTTCTGGACGTTCTCTCCTGTGGGACCCAGCTGGCACAAACTTTTCTACAGCCTAGGATTTCAATCATTTCCTGTACTGCATTGTGTCCTATTACAAGATTTACAGCGATTTCAGAAACTGTGACACGTCTGTCTTCTTCAATGATGTCGTCAACAATTTCCACGTTGCGTTCAGTGGAGGCAGTTCGAGGGCGTCCGCTGCGATGCATATCTTGGATGCTCGTGTTTCCATCTTTGAAATGTTTCACCCACCTACTAACACTGGTAGCATTCATACACATATCTCCATAAGCAAGTTGAAGTCTTTCGTGAATTTCAGCAGCGGGGATTTCCTCTTTAGCGTGGAACTCAATAACAGCACGTTGACGAAACGAAACTTCAGTACCTGCCATTTTTTTTCCCTGCTCTGCGTGGTCACGTGACACATCATGGTGATGTAATATGACCTCTATATGAAGTGCAAAGGATGCAGTTAAGTTATATTTCCTCTGTCTATAAATTCCGATTAAAAAAAAAGTTTGCTTACGACTTTCGGTATAACTCTCGTATATATGTTTTTGTGGAGCTTCGTGATAAATATTTGACAAGAAACGTGTCACGGGGCTTATAAGATTTTGCAATGTTTGTGTTTAAGTGTTCACTATGAGCAAGCTGTCCTTGTCCTGTTGAATCATATTTGATATTTTAATTTGCATTCATTTTGCCATGGTTTTGTCACCATTTACTTTTTTGTAAAATGTTGATTATATATGTATTGTCCAAAGCTTGGCGCGTTGAATTGTGTAATGAATGTGCGACAAGAAGCATATGTTCTCTATGTTATTTTTGTTCTAGACAAAGACTGAAGAGAAATTATATGTGCTGATATTGATTGTCTAGACCGAGCTGGGATAGGGCTCGTTATTATCGAGATTTGCGTTATGCATTAATGTATATGATTTATGTGTCATAATTGTTGCATTTCTTGTATGTCATGTGGGAATGTATGTTCACCCCATCCCCCCCCCCCCTGTTGGGGGTGCTGTCTTGTGTATTGTAATAAACTGGAATCCGGATAAAGAAAAAGAAGAAGTGTATACTGGCTGTCAAAGTAAACGTTGATGTGGCATTAGTGTTTTGTTTGCTGGTTAAAGATGTGTTTAGTTTTTGGGTGTACAGTTTAGGAGTTGTGGGTAGCCCGGGGGTAAGAAATTGGATATTTGGGGCAGAACCTGGGGTCAGGAACATAAAAGGAAGAAGTTCCAGGTCCCATTCGTACAGCTGTACTAAAGAATGTGGAGACGGATGTCACTGCCTGATAAACTATTCTACCCTCAGTTATCCAGTAAAGATTAATAAATCAAATAGACACAGGACATAAACTAATCAGTTATAATATTCCACTCCCCCCCCCCAAAAAAAAAAAGTAAAGCTGTACACAGACAGATATAAACTAACATATAAAGTTTGACAAATATGAATTCTCTAAGATATGCTGATGCGGGCACTAGAAGTGAACTACTGGGTTATTCATAAGCACGAGAAACATTTTAAAACTTCACAATAAATAAACTACGTAACGGATCAAGATTATTCTTACGCCAAGAGTGAGAGATAAATTATTCGGGGTTTTTTTTAATAAAGTCCGCTCGCAGGGCTCCTGTGGTTTGCCGCTAGGAGGCAGCAGTAGCAAATGTGGCGTTCAGCAAACGTGAGCTGTCATTTTGTGTTTTGGAATACGCAAGAACCTCGTCCGTTGTGACTGTGCAGCGACGATTTCGAGCGGAATTCCAGAAAGCAGCGCCTGTTTTCAACATTATCAGGAGGTGGCATGCGAAATTCCTGGGATGAAGGCGGGGGCTTCGCTGGTAAGCTTCTCTAACACGATTCACAGTTTCTTCGCTTGGTCCTGGACGTCACTGCCGAGGAGATGTGCACAGACAGTCTTCATCCCAGAATTTCGCATACCACTTCTTGATACTATTGAAAACAAGTGCTGCTTCTGGAATTCCGCTCGAAATCGTCTCTCTGCATAGTCACAACGAAGGAGGTTCTTGCGTATTCCAAAACACAAAATGACTGCTCACGTTTACTGAACCCCATATTTGCTACTGCTGCCTTCTATCGGCAAAAGATAGGAGCTTTGGCACGGACTTATAAAAAAAAAACTTGAAGAGTCTCTCTCTCTCTCTCTCTCTCTCTCTCTCTCTCTCTCTCTCTCGCCATAAGAATAATCATGATACGTTACGCAGTTTATTTGCTGCGAATTAAAAAAAAAAAGTTTCACGTGATTAAGAATAACCTTGTACTGTCAATCACGAACCTTTGTACGTCGTTCTTAAGCGGACGTCTGAAAGCCGGAGAGAGGGATGCTGGGACATTTCTTAAATAATTTCGGAAAGTCCTCGGCCTGGTTGGCTAAGTGGTCAGGCGCCCAGTCTGTTGATCCGGTAGTACCGGGTTCACTCCCAGCAGTGGAGACTTTTTTTTTTCTTTCCTGCTACCGTCACACCAGAAAGGCTCCAGGGTTTACCCAGCCTCTAAAAAATGGGCACCAGAGAAATCTGGGAAGGTAAATTTCGGCCACATATGCGGATGGTCTTGGAAACGGGGATATACGCCGTATCCAGAAAATGTCTTAATCTCAACAGAAAACTTTAGAAATGTACTATTCATGCAGGGGTTGGAATCGGGCGTCTGACAGTAGAAAAATGGAAGAAAATGAAAATGAAAACAGTTTTGTAGTAATTTACTACTCCTAAAGAAGCCCGAGAAAAACGGTAAAGTAAGAGATTTTGTGTACTGGCACAAAAGCCTGATGATTAGAACCAATTATCTTCGCCGTAACAAGCGATCCTTCGGGCCGCGGAAACAAAATGACGGAAAGCGGTAAATGCCAAAATGAGAGAATTTAGTGTTATTATTTTTTTTCTGAAGAATTTTATTACTTACTGACACAGCAGGGAGGTGGATGTAGTGTTCGTGTCGTGTTGCTGGAGAACATCGATGTAAGAATTCATGCAGGTTTCCTTCTTCTGCTGGCATTCTAATTAAATATGAGAAAAGTATGTTATATATGCGGTATAGTGTCTTTTTTCCCGTGAGTTTTCCTGTGACTGTCAGTTTTGTAACATTAATACGATTACAAGACCCCCCCCCCCCTCTAACTACTGCCTAATATACCCCGTTCGCTAGATTGTCAAAACCACCACCACCACCACCACCACCACCACAACGACGACCACCACCACCACAACCACGACCACCACCACCACAACCACAACCACCAACACCAGCACAACCACCACGACAATCATCACAACCACTACCACAACCACCACCACAGCCACCACCACAATCACCACCACCTCCACAACCACCACCACCACCAGTACTGTTAGAAAAAAAATTCAAATGATTTTATTTTATATATAGATTATATTATATAAATTATACTGTATAAATTATATTATACAGATTATAGATTATTTGGACTATATTATATATAGCTTGATTTTACTTGATATGTAGATAGCTTGGAAGAGAACAGCTGAAGGAAAGATGTAGTCTAGCAACTCTTTTTTTTGCCGTTGTTGTTCAGAGACTGAGCCCCCATACCCCCATCACTTGATTTCCACACGCCCAAAGAATACGGATACCACAAGGGCATTGGATGCCCCTAGTGGAGGACCCCTTCTCTAGAGCATGGATGATATGTTGCAACAACGGCACTGTCATCAAGGCCGGTAAGCAGACATTGCCAAGACTCAGTCCTACATCTTCTTAATGCTCCTATTAACGGGCTGATGTGCTCCTATCAGCTTTGTTAAATGTAAGAAAAAGGTAAAGGTAAGTCTGTCATGCCTTAGAGGCACATAGGGATATGGTGTTAGTGCCCATATTTTTCTTGACCTGTCAGCACACTAGAGGGTGATATGGTCAGTATCACGCCTGGCCGCCTTTTCCTTCCCCCAACTTCAGAAGAAGTCGGGTACCCATTCCTACAGCTGCTGACTGGGGTGTCTCCGGCCGGATTCAAATCCCCGACTTACGCCATGAGACACCAGTGCACTAACCACTTCGCCAGTCTCCCTACAATAGTAGAGTCTGTTCATAAACTGTTTTATTTGATCCACTTTGAGACTTCGAGGTAGGCCTTCGCTGCAATCCACCTCTTCCCCAATACGACACCAGCGCTTCAGTATCAACATGACGTCTGCTGCATAGAACAAGACCTTGCAATTCTTTGGATATCAGAATAGCAAGGCCAACAATATTTATGTTCTTCTCTTCCATACAATGGGCGTGTGAGTGGCGAAGTGGTTAGTGCACTCTTTTATCACTGCAAAAGTCGGGAGTTCAAATCCGACCGGAGACGCCCCAGTAACCCGACTATAGAAATGGGTACCCGACTTTTTCTAGAGTTGAGGAAGGAAAGGCAGCCAGGCGTGATGCTGACCACATCTTCTTCTAGTGTGCTGGCAGGTCAATGAAAATATGGGCACTAACATCATATCCCTGTGTGCCTCTAAAGCATAACAGGGTTACCTTTACCTTTTGCCTCTAAAGAATCGTTCATAAAGTTCTTCAGTCTGGGCTTCAACTACCATAATTTCTCTCTCTCTCTCTCTCTGACACACACACACACACACGCGCGCGCGCATTATAAACTATATATTTCCCTACATTCGAAGACAGTTAATGTTTATACATTTTACCATTGCCTGTACATTCTGAAATTTTCTCACAAAATAAACAATCACCAATCGTTAGGATTATGTCACTGTATACACTGAGTATCATGATTCTGTTTGTCCTTGATGATTTTAATCAGTTCCGTTGCTTTTCTATTTTCCTTAAAGTGACAGAGCGAAGTATGTATAATTAGTCTAGAAAAAAAAAACAGCAGACAATGCATTTTAGATGTTAGAGAAAGAAAAATTGCAGACAAAGCACTTCTTTAGACGTGACAGAAATTAAAACAGCAAGAGAAAAGACTGGGACTCGAAAAAACAGACACTGATAGGATACGCAGCCGCCTAGCCACGGAGGACTACACAGTTTTTCTTTTTTCCTATGAGTTTTCCTGTGACTGTCACCCTCTCTAACTCCTGTCCTATTATCATTAGTTCAAAGAATTTTGATTCTTTCTAGCGCAGATGTTATAAACTAAAGCATAATCACAGCAGACAGGCAGAACTGGCAACCTTGGCGAGGAAGGAGGGACACCTCTGCGAAATGATACTCTAAATCAGTGATACATAACATGCCTTTTCAACCAAGGCTAGCCCGAACCATTCCCTATATATTAAATCATCATGCAGGAAGGAAAGGATTTTCATTGTTATACGGAGGGAAGTCGCTAAGTAACTCGCAAATGCCTGTTATAAAAAAAAAACAAACTAAATGCGACAGTAATTTTAAAACTTTTAATTTTTGAGCCTACATTATTCCTCTATTTCTCAACGTAATCGCCAGCAACATTGTTACATTTGTCCTATCGTGTAATCACTGATGCAATACCCATGGCGTAAAAATCGGGACTCCGATTTCTGAACCGTTTTTTTACTTCTGTTTCCACCTCTTTGTCACTCGAGAATCTTCTCCCGCCAAGGTGGTTTTTCAATGGACCAAACATGTGAAAATCACTTGAAGCTAAGTCAGGACTATAGGGTGGATGTTACTCGTCTATCAGCTCTGATAATCTCATTCACACGTTGCACAGTCGCTTCTGTTGCAATCTGACAGAACGGCCAAGTGGGACTTTGTCAACAATATCGGTGCGTCCCTGAGAAAATTCTTTTACCCAATTATAGACCGCTCTACGTGATAAACATTTTCAGCATAAACTGTAATCATTTCTTTATGAATGTCCTCAACTGAACGTCCTTTAGCCCACAAAAATCGCACTACACTTCTCTGTTCTTCTTTGGTACACACTAACAGTTGGGAAACCATTTTGTTATTGCTTTGCGTATGCTCACGTAACTCCCAGAGCCCCATTCGTACAACTATTATAATGTTGGATGATAGTACTATCTAAGGATATATTTAAATACTACCTGATAACTGCCACTGATAAAATATTTCAATTTGCGAGTTACTTAGTGACTTCCCCTCGTACTTGTACAATCTTTTACAGTTTTTAAAACCCCTCCCGTTAGACTTGAGATTCTTACGCGAAGAGCCACAGTCCTCACTATTGAGAAATCATTGCTCTAACTTTATAAAGTGCCTAGTCCTTTTCGTCTTTAGTGCCCCTGGAGCTGTAAACATTTGTTGTCTGCCCGCTGTTTTAACAATACTACCAATATGTCCACACGAAATCATCGAACAAGGAACATACCAATAATTACAAAATATATTTGGATACAAAAATAACAGTAAGAAATTGAGAATACTAATACCTTTTAACACCTTACACTCAGGGAAAACTTACCAATAGAAACTTCTTTGTCTGTTGCAGGAAAAAAATAGAAGTAAATTAGATTAGGAGGTAGGTTAAAATTACATGCTATTGTGAGAAAAAACAATGCAAATTAGATGAGATTTAGCATTATATGCAGTTACGAAAAAAAAGCAAACTGAATGAGATTATGTATTAACCCTATCCAGTCCCGAATAATTATGGTTTTTCACATATTTATATATCTATTATTTTTTTAACTGGCTGTAAAACTTCGCACTTTTCTGACATTAAAATTAAATTTATGAAGAAAATTTGTCGATAAACATTTCAGCTAACTTGAATACCTTTTCCTGTTTAATCAGAAATAAAATTTGGTACCAGTTGTTGGAGGCTTCTCTAATAAATCTTTGACAAATGATATGAAAGGGTTAACATTATTTTATTTGAGGGGGAAAAAACATAGAAAATTATATCAGATTATGGATTAACATATTAAGTTGTGAAAATGAGGAAGTAGTTTTCATAATGAGTTAATAATATTTGCTTGTTCAGTTTCATATAAGAATCATAGAGCAAAAAAATATTCAGAACTTCCACCGAAAACAAAACCCGGTAGAAATGCTAACATTTACAGAAGCAAAAAAAAAGCTACCAAAGTGAAGTTTACCAGCAGGTCCACAGGTTCTGGGATCTTCTCTGTAATATACTGCTCACTGTGCAGCGAGCTGTGACAACAATCACGTGTTCATTCACAGTTCATCTCTCGCTGTTAGCATGAGTTTGATATCGCGAGTTTTGTGTTGATTAGATCTTGCTCGTCACCTCTTATCCGTCCAAGTTCTTGCACATCACCTCTTATCCGTCGGAGTTCTTGCCCATCACCTCTTATCCGTCCAAGTTCTTGCCCATCACCTCTTATCCGTCCAAGTTCTTGCCCATCACCTCTTATCCATCCAAGTTCATGGCCATCACCTCTTATCCATCCAAGTTCTTGCCCATCACCTCTTATCCGTCCAAGTTCTTGCCCATCACCTCTTATCCGTCCAAGTTCTTGGCCATCACCTCTTATCCGTCCAAGTTCTTTCCATCACCTCTTATCCGTCCAAGTTCTTGCCCGTCACCTCTTATCTGTCCAAGTTCATGCCCATCATCTCTTATCCGTCCAGGTTCTTGCCCATCACCTCTTATCCCTCCAAGTTCTTGCCCATCACCTCTTATCCCTCCAAGTTCTTGCCCATCACCTCTTATCTGTCCAAGTTCTTGCCCGTCACCTCTTATTCGTCCAAGTTCTTGCCCATCATCTCTTATCCGTCCAAGTTCTTGCCCATCACCTCTTATCCGTCCAGGTTTTTGCCCATCACCTCTTATCCGTCCAAGTTCTTTCCATCACCTCTTTTCCGTCCAAGTTCTTGTCCGTCACCTCTTATCCGTTGGAGTTCTTGCGCGTCACCTCTTATCCGTCGGAGTTCTTGTCGGTGCTACGGTGCACGAGAACGGAGCTGACACTGTCCTTCTCAGGACGTCATCCGAGTGACAGAAGTGACCCGACATGCAGTGACGATAAGTCTTTGGCATTTTTCCACTTATTGAGAGAGAGAGAGAGAGAGATAAAGAGAGAGAGAAAGAGAGAAGAGATAAGAGAGAGAGAGAGAAAGAGAGGAGAGAGATGGAGGGAAAGAGAAAGATAAGAGAGGGAGAGAGGAAGATATAAGAGAAAAAGAGAGAAAAGGGAGCAAGAGAAGAGAGGGAAAGAAAGAGAGAAGAGGGAGAGAAGAGAGGGAGGGAGAGGAGCAAGAGGGATGGAAAAGAGAGGGAGAAAGAGAAAGGAGAGAAAGAGAGAGGAAAGAGAGAGAGAGAGAGAGAGAGAGAGAGAAAGAGAGAGATTTTGCAAGTTGGTATAACCTCCTCCCCTCCCCATAAGATATCTATTTTTCATCTACTACGAGTTCCCCCCCCCCTCTCCTTGAAAACCACACTCCTGAAACAGAGAAAACCAGCTTGGCCCCAGAGCGATGCACCGGCTGAACTCCCCTTCCCCCCCCCCCCCCCAAAGGGTCTGGATATAGACGATATAAATTATACTTTGTCAGATCTTGAACACACGACATGGTTGTAATCGAACATACGAGTACTCACCTCTCGGGAAGAAAAGTCCGGGTTCTGAAATAGAGATAATGGCAGTAAATGGGTTAATGTCGTGGCGAGTCTTTCTTAGAGCGAGTCAATACTATTCTAGCGTTTCCAAGTGGTTAATGAGCGGTCTCAGAATCTTTCTTTCTGAGTTTATTAGTCACCGCATTGTGTGCCGAAGAACGTGTTTATATGGGTACGGTCTGGGCCGGATGGAGGCATATTCTAAACAAGCTAGAACTTACGGCAGTGGCTCCCATCTTCTGGTCACGGCCTAGAACAGGGTCGTGGGACATTTGAGGTGGGGTCACGAGAAGATAGTATAAAAAAAAATGTAAAAAGAAAGAAGTTAAACTTTTAAAAAAAATTACAGGATTTTATGGGAACCCTGTTACTTTCTGTTTTCAAACCAAATTATTAAAGTAACATCATCATCATCATCATAATCATCATCATCATTATCATCATCATCAAGTGCAGTGCCAACTGGCGTTGGCTATTATCTCTCTCTATAGTATCAGCAAGATCATCACGATCATCGTCTTTCATTCCCTTGAGAGCATCTTATATATTATATCCTTCCCGTGCCGTTAAACGTCACATAGAGCTCGCAAAGTAGTTCGCCAATTTTTCCTGTCTTCGGCGAGTCTTTTAACCTCATCAAAGGATTGTATGCCTGTTAATTTGGCCTCTCTTAACAATGTCCTCTTCAGAGTTTCACGCGGTCTGTCTATTTTTCTTTGGCCTGTTGTGTTCCACTTATAGCTTGTTTTGGGATTCTCTGATCATTTCTTCTCATCAAGTGACCAACATATGTCCATCTCCCTTTCCTGATCACCCATGAGACTGGTTGTTGTTCAGTCATCTGTCTTATCTCTGCATTGCTCTTGAATTCGTTCCACTTGATGCCGAGTATTTTCCTTAGGCATTTGTTTTCAAGAGTCTAATTTCTTGTCTGTTTCTTTAGTTGTTTTCCAGCTTTCGCATGCACAAATGAGGGTGGATATTACATTTGAATTGAATAGTCTTAACTTGGTTTTTGTGCTTATAACTTTTGAATTCCATATGTTTGAAAGATTCTTGAAGATCGATGCTGCTTTTGCAATTCTAATTCTAATTTCCTTTCTAGTGTCACCATCCTGGTCTATGTAGCTGCCAAGGTATGCAAACTGATTGACTTCTTCAATACCTGTCCCTTCTATGTGTATTTTTCCATTTTGATTCATGGGAATTTTTATTATTGTTGTGTTGTCCTTGTTAATTTAAGTCCTATTTTGGTAGCCAGTGAAGACTTGAGAGCATAGGTCACGGATAATGGCTCTCCAGTCATCCCTGTTCTTGGAATTATTCTCTGCTTCCTTCCACGTGCATCCATTGTCTCTGAGCACTGTCATAATTTCTCTTCTCCATGTACGTCTAGGCCTTCCTCGTTTTCTGTTTCCTTGAGGATTCCATGTCAGTGCCTGGCTTTCTATGCTGGTGTCGGGTTTCCTTAGAGTGTGGCCAATCCACCTTCATGCAGGCCATCAAATTCAGATGATGATCCCTTTTCACGATATCTTAAGAAACTACCCAGCATCATTTCTCTCGGGTTTTCCCTTACTCTTCTTTCCTCTGTTTTTCCTGTTGTTAACAATATTTTCACAGAGAAATTCGGAAAGGTAAATACGACCAGGCGTGATACTGGCCACATCACACTTTCATGTGCCGAAGGCCTTGGAAATACGGGACTAACACCGCATCTCCAGTATGTCTTAATATCGTGGAAACCGGAATTTTACCGTTACCTTTTCTCATTGCACCTCTTATACGTTGTCTTCCTCGGATTTTGTTATCAGATTGTTTGGTCTATCCAGCTCATACATTGTTGATTAATAATCTTTGCTGTCCAGGGAATCCGCTCATCATTCATTAAAATAATTCTTGGGGCTTGAACCACGGGCTCCGGCAGGGCGACTGAATTTAACGGATGGAATTTCGGCGAATTTTTTTTTTTTTTTGTAGTTCGCCTTCCAATTTTGTCTATTTCCAGGGACACCAGCTGAAGGTCTTTGTGAGCTAAGGCTCGCTAATCCTGACCCAAACAGCCAGCTACGTGTCACCGAACACTGCCTCATTCAACTTGAATTCTGCTCTTCACCCCCTTACAGGCAGAATAATATTTTTTTTAATAGTTAGTCAATATTATCATTATTTAATCTTCCGTGCTGTTAAACGTGACGCAGGGATCGCAAGGTAGTTCGCCAATTTTTCCTGTCTTCGGCGAGTCTTTCAACCTCATCAAGGGATTTTATGCCTGTTAATTTGGCCTCTCTTAACAATGTCCTCTTTTTCTTTGGCCTGTTGTGTTCCACTTGACAGCTTGTTTTGGGATTCTCTGATCGTTTTTTTCTCATCAAGTGACCAACATATGTCCATCTCCTTTTCTTGATCACCCATGAGACTGGTTGTTGTTCAATCATCTGTCTTATCTCTGCATTGTTCTTGAATTCGCTCCATTTGATGCCGAGTATTTTCCTTAGGCATTTGTTTTCACAAGAGTCTAATTTCTTGTCTATTTCTTTAGTTGTTTTCCAGCTTTCGCATGCACAAATGAGGGTGGATATTACATTTGAATTGAATAGTCTTAACTTGGTTTTTGTGCTTATAACTTTTGAATGCCATATGTTCGAAAGATTCTTGAAGATCGATGCTGCTTTTGCAATTCTAATTCTAATTTCCTTTCTGGTGTCACCATCCTGGTCTATGTAGCTGCCAAGGTATGCAAAATGATTGACTATAGTTACTTAATATTATTGTTTAATAGTCAGTCAATAATATTACAGTTAGTCAATATTATCATTATTTAATAGTTACCTAATATTACTGTTTAATAGTTAGATAATAATTTTATAGTTAGTCAATATTATTATTATTATGTAATCTCTCTCTCTCTCTCTCTCTCTCTCTCTCTCTCTCTCTCTCTCTCTCTCTTTCGGAACCTTAAGTTCCCAGGGCACATGGGGCTTCAGCAAGGGTTTTCCACAAATGCCTATCCTTTGCCTTTTTTTCCCGCTCTTGCCCAATTGCTCAACATCCTCTCTGTTGTTCTTCTCTATGTCTCCTTTAGTCCACCTTTACTTCAAAACATTTATTACACACAAAATATGCTAGGCACAGACAAGACATAAGATTATTTTTTTTTACTTCTTCAATATATCATTCCTTTGAACTGTTCATATATATGTTCTGTATAACTGTTAATATATGTTCATATTAGCATCTCTGTCATGATAGTTATAATGTATTTGTTTCTCTGTCATCTCAAAAACTTTTTTTAACTATATGCGTGCAGGTCAGTTTGTGCCATTGGGAGCCTTTATTAATTGGACTAGACTGGCTAACAGGGCAGGGTTCGCCATAGCCCCCATGGTGGTGGAGTCTGCTAAAGAAACATTGCACACCCCCTGCTTTTTTAGCTGTACTCCGGGACTGAAAAAATAGCTGCCATAACCCGCTCCCACGCCGATACGATGCTGTACCTCAACAGCTTCACAGCATCGGCTGCAAAAAAATACACCAGCTCGCAGTTATAGGGAGATAGCACAAGTACAGGTTCCAAACGGCGAATTCGTTTCGTGATACCATAAAACACACTGGGCGTTCTCCTTCATCGACGCCATTTTGATACTGATGACTGCAGCGCTACCTGTACAGAAAAAAATTAAGAATCGGCCTACAAAATACCACAACGTTCATGTTTTTATCTAGCATAGTTTTTAAGATAGAGTAGATAGCAAGTTAGTGGAGGAGGTCAACGAATTTGTATACCTTGACAGCAGAGTAGTAGAAAATGGAGACAGCACAGAGGACATCAACAGCAGACTTACTAGAGCAAACCAGGCTTTTGCAGTGCTGCAGACTATATGGAAATAAAAAAAACTAAGCATAAATATGAAAATCAGGATATTTAAGAGTAATGTTCTAAGTGTACTACTCTATGGAAGTGAATGCTGGAAAATCACCAAAACCATAGAAAGCAAGTTGAATTCTTTCCAGACTAAATGTTTACGAAGAATTAGAAAAATATTTTGGCCAAACACCATAAGAAATAACATCTTATTAGCAAAAATGCAGATGAAACCACCGACAACAATTATTGAGGAAAGACGCTGGCGATGGTTGGGACATGTGCTCCGAATGACTGACAACTCACTACCAAAAATAGCACTAAGATGGACACCACAGGGGAACAGAAGTAAGGGTAGACCAAAAGAGACATGGAGAAGAACAACAGAAAGGATGTTGAGCAATATAGGGCTCACATGGGCAAGAGCAGAAAAAAAGGCGAAGGACAGGCATTTATGGAAAACCCTTGCGGAAGCCCCATGTGCCTCTCATTTAGAGAGAGAGAGAGTTTTTAAGATACCATTTTTTTTTCTTAAGCCAGGGAAGGTTTTTCTTTATGGTGACCCTGTGTTTTTTGTGAAGTATTTCTAAGACATGATGCACCTGTGTAGAATCTGTAATTATTTTTTCCAGTGAATTTATGTATTATGGTGCTACATACTACACTAACGGTCTGTGAAACATGACTGGAAACTTTCGTTTACAATTATATAACATGAGTGTAGAGTAATATAACATGAGTGTAGAGTTATATAATACTAGTTTAGAGTTATATAACTTGAATGTAGAGTTATATAACAGGAGTGCCGAGTAATATAACATAAGTGTAGAGTTATACAGCATGAGTGTGGAGTTATATAACATGAGTGTAGAGTTATATAACACTAGTGTATAGTTATATAACATGAGTGTAAAGTAATATAACATAAGTGTAAAGTTATACAACAAGCGTGTGGAGTTATATAACATGATTGTAGAGTTATATAACACGAGTGCAGAGCTATATAACATGAGTGCAGAGTTATATAACATGAGTATAGAGTTATATAACATGAGTGTAGATTATATAATACTAGTGTAGAGTTATATAACATGAGTGCAGAGTTATATAACATGAGTGCAGAGTTATATAACATGAGTGTAGAGTAATATACCATAAGTGTAAAGTTATACAACAAGAGTGTGGAGTTATATAACATGAGTGTAGAGTTATATAACATGAGTGTAGAGTTATATAACATGAATGTGGAGCTGTGTATATTTTCACGGAAAGAAACTAAGATACTGTATAGCATGAATGTGGAACTGTACGTATTTTCACGGAAAGAAACTAAGGTAAACGATATCTGAGAACAATCGAAGAAGAAAAAAAAAAGAAACAAACATTAGTTGAAATCCCCCCCCCCCCCCCCATAAAAATCAGACGGTTAAAATACGTTCTTCTTCAGCCTTGCTGATGAGACATTGCTGACCGTGGTTCTTCATTCGGTGGCGGTGGAGTTTTCTGAGAATGTTCTTTCTTCGGCCCACTTTGAATCTTCAAAGCAAACTACATGACT
>CM019699.1:31424839-31429839 GCA_009760885.1 Achatina immaculata
TTTTTACATAGTGCATGATAGATTGTTGCACACTCCTTTCCTCCTGCTTTAATAAATTCAGCTGTTATCTCATCACATCCTGGTGATTTACCATTTTTCAGATTCTTTATTGCCCATAAACTTCTTCCATTGTCGGCTCGGGTTCTTTCTCCTCCAATAATAATTCACACTGTTGATTTCTGCTTCCACAGTCGGTTGTTTCATACATTCTTTTGCAATATTCCTTCCATCTTTCTAGAATTTCCTCTGTCTCTGTCAGGGTATTCCCCATCTCATCACAAATTACATTTAGCTTAGGTGTGACATTTCTCGTCAATATCTTCATTTCTTTAAACATTTCACTATCTCTTCCACACTTCTGATGTTCTTCTATTCTTTCACAACAATCTCTGTACCGATGTTTATATTAGCCTCTCTGTCGCGATATTTATATCAGCCTATCTGTCACGGTGTTTGTATTAGGTTCCCTGTCACAATGTAGACGTCACAGAAGAGAATCGGACGCATTCAGATCTCCACTTAACATGCGAAGATAATTATTTGAAATTATAAATAACCGTACGCTGGTTCTAATATTTTTACTTTGTCGAACAAAATAACCCAAGCCAAATAATACATTTTTAAGCTTTCAAATAGTTTCTTGCGCCTGTGAGAGTATTTGTCTGTTAAACAGTAAGCACACGTCTAATTATTTCCTATTTCTTTACTCATTAATTCTCTTCCCATCAGCCCCCCCCCCCCCAATATAGTGAAGGTAGTATTACTCAGATAGTGATGGAATATTTTAATTAATCTTTCCTTGGCAGGCGCCACGATGGTGTTATAGTTAGTACACTCGCCTACCAACCAGAAGGTCTCTGGTTCGATTCCGCCACTGGAGCGGATCTTTTTCACTGGGTGAGTCAGTCAAGCCTCTAGAAATAGGTACCCAGGGTTTATCTAGGAAAATAGAGGGCACCGAAGACAGGCGCTGGCATCCCTATCTCAAATGCAGCGGTGACCTAGAAGCATGAAAACAACACTTTACGGAACGCAAAATGCCAGGGGACATAACTTTTATCTTCCTTGACAACAAATCAATAGGAGACATTTTCTAGTTCTATAAATCTTGCAACCTCAAGTGCCCAGGGCACACAGGGCTTCCCGAAAGGTTTTCCACAAATGCCTGTCCTTTGCCTTTTTTCCCGCTCTTGCCAATGTGAGCCCTCTATTGCTCAACATCCTCTCTGTTGTTCTTCTCCACATCTCCTTTGGTCTGTCCTTAATTATGTTCCCCTGTGGTGTCCATCTTAGTGCTATTTTAGGTAGTGAGTCATCAGTCATTCGGAGCACATGTCCCAACCATCGCCAGCGTCCTTCCTCAATAATTGCTGTCAGTGCCTTCATCTGCATTTATGCCAACAAGATGTTATTTCTTATGGTGTTTGGCCAAAATATTCTTCTAATTCTTCGTAAACATTTAGTCTGAAAAGAATTTAGTTTGTTTTCTTTAGTTCTGGTGATTTTCCAGCATTCACGTCTATTGAACTCAGAACATTATTCTTAATTATCCTGATTTTTGTCTTCTTTTTTTTTTTTAGATTTCCATATAGTCTGCAGCATTGCAAAAGCCTGGTTTGCTCTAGTAAGTCTGTTGTCGATGTCCTCTGTGCTGTCTCCATCTTCTACTACTCTGCTACCAAGATATATAAATTCGTTGACCTCCTCCATTAACTTGTTATCTATTCTAAGTACATTTCTGCTGTTCACATTTTGCTTCGTTAACGTTGTCTTTTCTACGTTGATCTTTAAATCTATTTTGCTGGCATTCTGGGTTAGCTTGTTTATGTTTTAACTTGCTTATCTTTGTACCTGCTTGACAGCAGACAAATGTCGTCGGCAAAGTCAAGGCCCTCCAGTACAGTGTCGAGGGTGCATTGTAATCCTCTGCGTTTATCTGATGTTGCCTCCTTCAATGACCAGTCTACTGCTAAAATAAATAATGTTGGTGATAGTACACACCTGCTTCACTCCTGTTTGTATCCTAAAGCTGTTGGAGGTGTGTTCTTCGCAGATCACTTTGCAGTGAAAACCTTCCTATATGACTATCTTTTGAGGGAGGTCATGCCATCTTAGAATTTTCCACAGAGCATCTCTGTTGACACTGTCGAAGGCTTTCTCAAAATGTATAAACAGTGCGTATATTGTGTTATGCCACTCATTTGCCTGCTGTAATATTTGTCTAAGGAAAAATATGTGGTCTACGCATGATCTTCCTTTCTCTTTTTATTAATTCTGCCTACTCTTTACGAAGTTTTGCCTCAAATGCTGGTACAATTCTGTTGATGATTATGTGGCAGAATATTTTACTGATGAGTGGTAGGAAGTTAATGCCTTTTCAGCTCCCACAGTCACCCTTCTTTGGTAAAAAGGTAAAAATGTAAAATTCCCGTTTCCATGCCATTAAGGCATATTGGGAAATACGGTGTGATGTGGTCAGTATCACGCTTGGCAGCTTTACTTACCCAGATTTCTCTGGTACCCATTTTTAGAGGCTGGGTCAACCCTGGAGCCTTTTTGGTGTGTATCAGAACAATTCCACTGCTGGGACTGAACCCGGTACCACCGGATTAGCAACGGGGCGCCTAACCACTCAGCTAACGAGGCCGCCACCTTTCTTTGGTCATCATCATAATCATCAGGTACCGTGCCGACTGGCGTTGGCTATTATGCTTCTCCAGAGTACAAGATCCTTCATGCAGGCCATCAGCTCAGTTGGTGATCTCCTCTCACACCATCCCGTCAGACTGTCCAGTATCATTTCTCTTGGTCTTCCTCTTGATCTTCTTCCTTCTATTTTTCCTGTTGTTATAATATTTTCAATGCCCCCTCTTCTCATTGCATGTCCTATGAAAGTACATTGTCTCTCTCTTATCTTTCTGACAAGGTTTTTTGTCTCTCCAGCTCTTCTCATACATTCTTGATTAGTTATTTTTGCTGTCCAGGGGATTCGCAACATTCTTCTAATAAACCACATTTCTGCTGCTTCCAATGATTTTTGTGCAGACTTGCCTATTGTCCATGATTCACTTCCATATAACAAGATAGGTTCAATATAGCATTTTAGGACTCGTTTTCTAACATTCATTGGTAGTTTTACTATAAGGCCAGTTTTCCACTCTGCTTTTTTTATTCTAGATCCCAAATTTGTTGTAATATCTAGCAGAGTTGTTTTGGTGCTTCTATCTCTTCTGTTTTCAACATCTCAGCAGTCACTTCATCTTCACCTGGTGCCCTGTCTAATTTTAGCTTCTTTATTGCCTCCTTTACTTCTTTACTTCACTTATTGTTATTGGTCCTGTATTGATATTTAGTTCCGTTTTTACTTCAGGTATGTCTATTGTTTGTGCTGCTCGTGTTCTATTTAATAGGGTGTTAAAGTGTTCCCTCCATCTTTCAATTTTTTTTTCTCTTTCTCCAATGATCAGTTGTCCCTTACGTGTCCTTAATGCACTCTCACATCTTGTGCTGAAGTTACCTGTCATCTGCTTTGTGATTCTGTGAAGCGGATTAGAGTATATGGTAGATTTTAGAAGCAGATAGCGATAGTCCTAAAACATCACAAAATAAGCGATCTTACCTTCTGGTGTTAGAGCTGTCAGGCTGGATAATCCTGCAAAATAACGCAGAGCTTTTAATTTTGACACAGATTTCATTAAGACAAGACCGATCTGTTCAACATTTAAACAAAGCTCAACAATAAATGACAGTCGAAATACAATACGGCACTTACTGCTTAATACTTCAACAAACTCAACCTCTTAACACAAACAGATATTGAAGATAGAATAATGGTTATCAATCTGGGTTCTATAGATCCTGAGATGTTTACAGGAAGAATAATGGTTATCAACCTGGGGTCCAGAGATCCTGAGATGTTTACAGGAAGAATATATGATGGTCTACAGACCAGCAAATAGACCGACTCATTTAAAAAAAAAATCCGAAACATAACCTGGGTTCTGTTTATTTGCTTTATTTTTTCATGAGGGGTCCACATGTGTTCTCATGTCCGAAAGAGAGTTCACGGCCAGTTAAAGGACAAACTGAGTTAGAAGGATGGTGTAAGCTTATGTACTTTTTCACGTCGTTGCCCAGGCTTTACGTTTACAGGCTCTAGCTGTAGTGAGCAGAGATCAGAAACATGTCACTGAATTTTCAGCGATAATAATCACTCTGGTGGAAGGTTGTTTGGCTGAGTAAAGAAATTCCGAGATGGGCGATGTTTTTATGCGGGATGGAAAGTTTAACTGGACAAGTCTTCGTTGGAATAGGAAGATCATCCACACTTCTGCATCACGTATACAGACAAACAGACAAGATAGAAAGACAGACATTAGACGCCGCAGTTGAAATTAACTAAATAAAACACGCCATAGCTTTTCTGTAGTTATTCTAATGAGCTGGGAAATTTCTGGAATTTTTAGCCTAACCTTCCATGCCGTCGGAGTTGTCTTTTTGTTGTTGTTATTGTTGTTGTCAGTGGCTCTTGTTCTAATTATTAACGCTATAGTTCAGAAGTTCTTAATCTGGGGTTCATGGATCCCTATGGGGGTTCACGGACAAAATTTTTTTTGGGGTAGGAGTCTAAAGACTAGTAAATGAATCTGTTGGAATAAACAACATCATATCGGTTCTACTTATCTTTTTAAAACATTGTTTAATGAACGGTCCACAGCTGTTCTCGTGCGGGAAAGGGCCAAGAAGAAGCTAAGAATTACTGCTGTAGTTAGATTTTTTAAAAAGTTTACTGCTGTAGTTAGATTTTTTTAAAGTTAAGAATTACTGCTGTAGTTTAAAGAAAATCTTTACTCATTAACGAAGGACACGGTTTAGTATTAACTAATTAGAACCCTTAAATTCTTCACTGCGTATGCTGTCATGTAGATCTTACTGCAAATTCGTCTTAGTACATGAAAAAGAAACATAGTACCAAAAAAAAAACTTGACTTCTTTTACTT